>CAWUFW010008844.1:600000-843440 GCA_963921515.1 Calotriton arnoldi
CAACAGAGTTGCTGGTGTAGTGGCTCCACTAATGGCACTGAACTTTCCCGTGCAGGCGCCATGTTTCTTCCACTGCCTCAATAAAGACTTTTTTTTTTTAATTCAAAGCACAACTCACATAGCAGGAGAATTATTTATTAAAAACAGAAATCACTGTTCCCAACATGTAGAGAGATTTCTCACAGTGCATGGGGGGCCCTGGGCATTTTTCCTGCCTGGGACTGACATTCAGTGCATGGGAGACCTGGCTAGCGAAAATGAGAGTAAATATAGCTGGCGGCCATCACTTTCCCCTGATGCCCAAGTGACAGGTGGGAAGCAAAAATTCTCTTAACTAAAAAGACTATATAATAGTAGGCTGTTGATTGTTACAGTGAGTACAGTACGCTTGGGACTCAGAGAGAGCCCTTACATTTATATTGCAAAAACCATAGTAAATCAAAATCCCTATTGTTAGAACTGGGTTTTCTGGTTAGCTAGGGTATACACCTAAGCCAGGCAGAACCCACCACTCTAGTCAGGGCAAGGGAGTTACACACCTAAGATACCCCCTGCTCACCCCTTGGTAGCTTGGCAGAGCAGTCAGGCTTATCCCAGAGGCAATGTGTAAAGCATTTGCGCAACACACACACAATCACATCTGTGACACACAAGGCCACCACAAAAAGAGACTCCACATAAGGTTATATAAAAGAATATCCTTTGTATAGTTCATAAAACACATTAGACCATAATCACATAAATCATTGCGCCACTAGGCACTTGTCATGACGTCATATAGATTACACAATCACTTTGCCAATCGGGCAAATGTCATCACAACACCAGTAGTGCACTAAAGTAAATACTTGTAGAGTGCACACATCTTAAATCCACCCTCACTGGGAATTATCCTGCAGCTTCTGCACATAACATTTTAGGGCAAAAAATTCAGCCAATTATGCACAGGTACATAACATGCAGTTTAGTCACACCTAAATCATAATGAGGGTATGAAGTACAGTGACAACATCAGGGAATAACAGGCAATATTTACACAATGCACGGCAATTACCCTAAATTCCTAGAGCACAGTGGTTCTTTGCTCCTATTAGGCACTATGCGGTAATCTCCAGCTCTCCCCGTAGACTTCTGGGCCACCTGCCCGTCTACACTAGGGAATGCGGGAATTACCTTGGCGCTGCGTAAGCACCCGTGTCTGTTCTCCCACTGGTCCATCGGGACCGCGAAAAACTGTATGGCCAGCGTGCTGAGAAGAAACTAAAAAGGTATGTACGCCCTGACCCCTCAGGACCTGGGGATGACTGTGGCACTTGCGGGCGCCCCAGGCATCTCAGAGCTGCAGCGCGGCATTCAGTTACGGAGACCGCCTCTGTCGGGGCAAAGCCTTCCGCTCTAGCACCCCTGGGCTTTCCTCTGTGCAGAGCAAGAACCTCTGTTGGGCCAGAGCCTTCCGCCCTGCCTCTTCGACCGCAGCTGCCCGCAACCACGGGGTGCAGCTGCTCCGTTTCAGCAAGGGGGCACCTGCTCCCTGGTCCTTCTGGGAGTCGGTGCCGAACGAGGCCTCCCTGCGGCTGGCAGAACACGGAGCGAAGTCTCAGTTGGCTCTGCTCTCTTACGCCCGGCCTTCCACCACGACTGAGCCCCACCCCCAGTGACATTGGCGTTGCTGGGCAATGTAGAGGACTTCCCTGGACGGGATTCCTCACTGTTTTTGTGCTGTTTGGCAGGCTGGTCCACGTAGCAGAGCCCTAGCTGCAGCTAATCCAAAAACGATGCAGGGACACGAGAGGGAGAGCACTTCCTCTGTTGGAGCTCTCCCCTTCTGTGGCTCAAACACCACAGGGGATGTGCAACGCTGCCCGAGCTGCAGGGCCACCAAACGCGCTCCTGTCTGGAAAGATTGTTGAGTGAGCCCACGCCTCAGGCACCAGCATTTAAAAGCGTTCATCAGACACTAGGGTTTGGAAAGCACTGGGGAACACCAACAAGGTGGATACAGGCAGGCCAGCATGAGGGGTCCTCTGAGCACAGTGGCAGTCCTTATCTCATGGCAGCCCATCAATACTATAGGGTAATCCAGTCCCACGGTGGTTCCTCCTGGCAGTCCAGCAGCCTTCCAGATACAAGTCCACACAGTGTCTCTCAATATGGGGTCACAGTCCCTGTACTTATAGTTAAAAAAAGTCTTTGTTCTGAGGGGCACTGCAAACACTGTTTAGAAGTGCACAACACCTCCATTCACATCACAAGCCCTGGCCCCAGACACACAGCAGGGGGGCGGAGACAACATTGTACAAGGCAGGCACAGCCCTATTCAGGTGCAGGTGCAACTCCTCCCACCACTCTAATTGCAGCCAAGGCCTATTCAGCCCAGCACTGAGTCACCCAGGAAAGGCAGGCCACACCTCAACCCCCCTTGTGACTATCTAGAGTGAATGCACATCCCCTCTCTCCTGTCTGTCTAAACCAGACAGTGGATACACATCCAGGCAGAGCCCAAAGACTCATAAGCACACAGAAATGCCCACTTCTAAAATCGCATTTCTAAAATAGTAATGACAATTCAGCTCTCACCAATAAGCAGGATGTATCACTACTGTTCGAAACATACCAAACATGGCTACACTACACCTCTCATATCAGAAATTACCACTGAAGCACATATCAGGGAATCCCCAATGCAAACCTATGAGAGGGCAGCCTCACAGCAGTGAGAAACCAAATAGGCTGTTTGTCATTACCAGGACATGCCACACAGTTAAGGCACATGTCCTACCTTTTACCTACACAGCACCCTGCCCATAGGGAGGGCCTACCATAGGGGTGACTTATATGAAGTAAAAAGGGCTTTTCAGACGTGGCAACCCCTTTCCATGCCATGTCACTGTGGCAGTAAACTGTGCGCAGGCCCTGCAGAGGCAGAGGCCTGAGACAGGTTTGAAAGGCTACTTCGGTGGGTGGCGAAAGCAGTGCTGCAAACCCACTAGTAGCATTTAATTTACAGGCCCTTGGTATATGGGATACCACAGAAGGGACCTACAGGTAAATTAAATATGCCAAACAGGTGTAGACCAATCTTACCAAGTTTACCAGAGAGAGCACATGCACTTTAGCACTGATCAGCAGTAGTGGTAAAGTGCCCAGAGTCATAAAACCAACATAAAAAGGTCAGAAAAAATACAGGAGGAAGGCAAAAAGGTCTGGGATGACCCTTCAAAAAGTGCCAAGTCCAACACAACCCCCTTCCAGCCTAAAGCTAGGGTAGACTAGTCAATACCTTGATGGGCTTCCCTGCTTGGGGTGATAGAACATGTACCCTGACCTGCAGGGGCACGTTCCAGTTCTATGCCAATCTGAACCCATGTGGATCCCTCTGTCTAGGCTCTCAGGACCATCTAAGCTACCCCATGGGGACTCCTTAGCTGTCTGTGGCCAGAACCAGGCCCTGGGCCATCCAGGGGCTTCTGGTCCTTACCATCTCACAGAGTGGGGGGCGGTAGCCCCAGGTACAAAGTATCCTTGCTCCACTCTACCTCCCAACAGTGAAGGAGCTCTACTCTGCCACTGGTCTCTCAACCTAGGGTCTGCACCCTCAGGCTGACCAGGGGTCGTGGGTGAGGGTCCCCCTACCACTCCTTCAAGGGTTTCGCACCCTCCTCCTAGGAGAGGAACCCCCAGAACCTAGAACTATTAGGGCGCTGGTATCAGCCATTCCACACAATTCTCCCACCAGTTCAGGGTTTCTACCCTGCAACTGGTCTCCCAACTCACAGACCAAACCCGCGGGTTGAACCAGGGCCAGGGGCAAGTACTCCCTCTCTCTGAACCCCCTTCCAGAGTTCTGCACCCTCCCACCTGGAGTGTTACCCCCAGATGACAACATGGTAGGGACACTGCTAGCAGTTGCCCTTCCCTCCAAGTCAGACATTACATCCTGAACCTGGCCTCTCAACCCAAGGACTACACCTTGTGGCTGAGCCTGTGACTGGCAAGCCAGGACTTCCTTAGGAGCACACCTACCCCCCCAAGGGTAACACATACCTCATGTATTGTGTGACAGTCTGTCTGGCACTAATCGCCTGACCCCTGCCAATCAGACAGTGCGCGAAGACCCCCCTAACCAGAAGCAGTGTCACCAGGGTAATTCCTGGGGAGATCTACCCTCAGAGCTGGCCCCTGACCCACTGGTTCTCCCACTGGGGACTGCCACCCCTCTCACCCCTCCATCTGGGCTTACGAACCCTCCACTCAGGAGTGGTGCTGCCAGACACCAGAACTGGTGGGATGCTGCTTACAGATGCCCCAAGTTCTCCTGACACTAGGAGATCCCCCTCAGCAGGTGGCCTTCCAGTACAGACTAGGCTCCCTTCCTGGCATTCACTCATGGAACCAACCAGGCTTTGGGACTGGGCTTTGGGCAACCTGGGACTCTGCCCACCCCCACCCCTCCTCCTCCCCTGAGAAGGGACATAGGACCCTCTATCCATCCCACTACAGTGGGACCTATCTGGGCTACCACAAACCTTTCCCACCACCCTTGGTTGGGAAATACCTGAGCCACTCCCTTTAGGATCACTCCCAAATGCCTTTCCAGACCCTCTGGCACTCACCCAGAAGTCTGCCTCCTGTGCAAGTTCCCTGGGATCAGAGAACTTACACTCCAACAGATGTTGGTTTAGCCCTGGAAAACAACAACGTAACATGTGCTCTCTGACCACCACATTGAACAGCCCTTCAAAATTGTTTGCTGTGCTACCCTTCACCCAACCCTCCAGTGCATCACAACATTCTTCCACAAATTGGCCCCAAGACTGATGAGACAGTTTCCTACTGCCCCTGAACCTCAACCTTTACCCTTCAGGTGTGACACCCTCCTCCTGGGAACTAGGTACCACGCTCTGGGATCTGTGAGTGGAAGTTTCTACACTGGACACAACATTGCTGCCACCACTGGACTCCACCCTCACTTGTGAATCCAGAACACTGAAACTACGCTCAGGGGACAACCTATCCTCCAGTACTAATTTCTTTCTGGTAAAGGCCCTCTCTGCCTCCGCCATCCTCTCCTGCACTAAGGTTCTCTCAACCTCAGCTTTTACAACCAGCTGTGCTAGCTCCTAGGCACGCTCCAATTTGAGCCTTTCCAACGCCAGCTGGTGCTCTCTTTCTTCCCTCCTGTCCGCCAACTCCTCTGGGGACAGAGAAAGGGAGGTGACACTACTCCTGGCACTAGAACCAGCAACGGACTCCCTCTCCATGGGGTTCTCTCTACCTACTGGCATCCCTGCCCAGTCATGTTCTCCCTCCTGTTCAAACGCTTTAGAGCCACGCACTCTAGAGGTATGGACTGGGAACCCTCCCACTCAGACTCCTCCCTGACCTCAGGGTCCTCCTCAGAACTACCACCCTCCTGGATCTCTTTGGAAGCTGATTTACTACGGTTCAATTCAAAGTGGAACAGGGCTCCATGAAAGTTGCCCTTCAACGGTAGTCCCCTCTCTCTGCAGAGACGCTTTACCTCCTCCACAGTGTACTCAAGTAGGTCATCTTCATTATAGACTAACCCCATTCTGGCAAGGTGCACAACCACAAGTGCAGCAGTAATATTCCTAGGCGTAAGAGCTGAAGCAGGAGTACACAATAATAAAAAAATTACTAATGAAAGAAAAACAGGAGTGAAACAAAACACGTGATTGTCTAAGCGCAGAGTTTGTAGTGCAACAATGAGTCACTGTGGTACTGCACAAACGCAAATCCAATCCTCACAGCTGATCACCAATGTTAGAAATGGGGTTTCTGTTTGGTTAGGGTATTCACCTAAGCCAGGCAGAACCCACCACTCTTGTCAGGGCAAGGGAGTTACACACCTAAGATAACCCCTGCTCACCCCCTTGGTAGCTTGGCAGAGCTGTCAGGCTTATCCCAGAGGCAATGTGTAAAGCTTTTGCGAAACACACACACACACTAGGCACACCACAAAAAGAGACGCCACACAAGGCTATATAAAAAAATATCCTTTGTATTGTTCATAAAACACATTAGACCGCAATCACATAAATCACTGTGCCACTAGGCACTTGTCATGTCATCACATAGATTACACAATCACTTTGCCAATCAGGAAATGGTCATAACAACACCAGTACAACACCACAGTAAATACTTGTAGAGTGCACACATCATAAATCCACCCTCACTGAGAATTATCCAGCAGCTCCTGCACATAACATTTTAGGGCAAAAAATGCGGCCAATTATGCACAGGTACATAACATGCAGTTAAGGTCACACCTAAATAATAATGAGGGCATGAAATACAGTGACAACATCACATCAGGGAATGCCAGGCAGTAGTTACACAATGCACGGCAATTACCCTAAATTCCTAGAGCACAGCTCTTCTGTGCTCCTATTAGGCCCTATGCATTAATCTCTAGCTCTCCCCATAGACTTCTGGGCCACATGCCCGCCTACACCAGGGAATGCGGGAATTACCTTGGTGCAGCGTAAGCACCCGTGTCTGTTTTCCCACTTGTCCCTAGGGACCGCAACAAGCTATATGGCTGGCGTCCCGAGAAGAAGCCAAAAAAATACGTCCGCCCTGGCCCCTCAGGACCTGGGGGATGACTGCGGCCCTTGCGGGTGCCCCAGGCAGCTCAGAGCTGTGGCGCGGGATTCCGTTGAGGAGACCGACTCCATCGGGCTAGAGCCTTCTGCTCTAGCACCCCCGGGCTCTCCTCCGTGCAGAGCAAGAACCTCCATTGGGCCAGAGCCTTCCACCCTGGCTCTTCGACCTTGGCTGCCCGCAACCACATGGTGTAGCCTCTCCGTTTCGGCAAGGGGCCACCTGCTCCCTGGTCCTTCTGGGCGGCGGTACCGAATGAGGCCTCTCTGCGGTGGGCAGAACACAAAGCGAAGTCTCAGTCGACTCCGCTCTCTCCCGCCCGGCCATCCACCATCGCTGAGCCCGGCCCCCAGTGATGTTGGATTGCTGGGCAATGCAGAGGACTTCCCGGGCCAGGATTCCTCGCTGTTTTTGTGCTGTTTGGAAGCCCGGGCCACATAGCAGAGCCTCGGCTGCAGCTAATCCAAAAACAATGCAGGAACTCGAGAGGGAGAGCGCTTCCTCTGTTGGAGCTCTCCCCTCCTGTGGCTCAAACAACATGGGGGACATGCAGCGCTGCTCGCACTGCAGGACCACCAAAAGCGCTCTTGTCTGGTAAGATTGCTGGGTGAGCCCACACCTCGCGCACCAGCATTTTAAAGCACTCACCAGACACTAGGGTTTGAAAAGCACTTGGGCACACACGCAAAGTGCTTACAGGCAGGCCAGCATGAGGGGTCCTCAGAGCAGAGTGGCAGTCCTTATCTCAGGGCAGCCCATCAATACTATAGGGTAATCCAGTCCCACAGCGGTTCTTCCTGGCAGTCCAGCAGCTTTCCGGTTACAAGTCTGCGCAGTGTCTCTCAATATGGGGTCACAGCCCCTGTAATTATAGTTCAAAAAGTCTTTGTTCTGGGGGGCACTTCAAACACTGTTTAGAAATGCACAACACCCCCATTCACATTCCAAGCCCTGGCCCCAGACACACTACAGGGGGGCGGAGACGGCATTGTGCAAGGCAGGCACAGCCCTAGTCAGGTGCAGGAGCAACTCCTCCCACCACTCTAAATGCAGACCAGGCCTATTCAGGTGCAACGGAAACTCCTTCCGCCACTCTAAATGCAGCCAAGGTCTATTCAGCCTAGCGCTGAGTCAACCAGGAAAGGCAGGACACACCTCAACCCCCCTTGTGACTACCTAGAGTGAATGCACATCCCCTCCCTCCTATCAGACTAAACCAGATGGTGGATACACATCCAGGCAGAGCACAAAGACTCATAAGCACACAGAAATGCCCACTTCTAAAAGTGGCATTTCTAAAATACTAATGACAAATCAGCTTTCACCAATAAGCAGGATTTATCACTACTGTTCCAAACATACCAAACATGGCAACACTACCCCTCTCTATCAGAAATTACCACTGAAGCACATATCAGGGAATCCCCAATGCAAGCCTATGAGAGGGCAGCCACACAGCAGTGAGAAACGAAATAGACTATTTGTCACTACCAGGAAATGCCACACATTTAAGGCACATGTCCTACCTTTTACCTACGCAGCACCCTGCCCATAGGGCTAGCTACGGCCTACCTTAGGGGTGACTTATACGTAGTAAAAGGGGAGTTTCAGACGTGGCAACCACTTTACATGCCATATCACTGCGGCAGTAAACTGCTGCCCGCAGGCCCTGCAGCGGCAGAGGCCTGAGACAGGTTTGAAAGGCTACTTCGGTGGGTGGCGCAAGCAGCGCTGCAAGCCCCATAGTAGCATTTAATTTACAGGCCCTGGATATATGTGATACAACTGTACAAGGGACTTACAGGTAAGTTAAATATGCCAAACAGGGGTAGAACAATCTTATCAAGTTTGCCAGAGAGAGCACATGGACTTTAGCACTGATCAGCAGTGGTGGTAAAGTGCCCAGAGTCAGAAAACCAACAAAAACAGGTCAGAAAAAATACAGGAGGAAGGCAAAAGTTCTGGGATGACCCTGCAAAAATGGCCAAGTCCAACACCTATCAATAGTTTACTGGTATTGTCAGTATTAGAGCTAGGAGACTGAAACGGAAGAATCACCCATGCACTGTCCTCTGAATTATCCCACCACTATAAGGAAAGAGCCCTTTCAATAACATTAAATTCACCCTCACTAATAATAACCTTGGTAAGAAATGGGCCTCAGCAGAATCAACACTCACTTGCTCCAACATTGTTGTGAATCAGGCAATGCAGAGCAATCACTTTTTATGACACAGTTTTAAAAATAAATACAAGAAGACTAGTCTTAGGATCAAAATGTATCTCAGTGCTTGGACATAATATTAAATTGTAGAGAACATCTTAATTCTATAACCCAAGTCAAAGCAAACTAAATAAACAAGTACCCAAGTTTCTGCCTCTCATGAATAGAATACCAACCATGTAACACGTAATTGGGGAGAAAGGCCTGGAACCTTTCTAGATATTATGGAAACTAAACATGAACAGTTCACCTCTTCAGCGGAACAGAGGGACCAGACTAAGTACAAAAATATTGGAGCTTCATCATGACTGTTGCCTTTTTAGTAACAGAAAGAGGAAGTCAGTCAGTAACTTCTAATAATGATAAATAATGAACACAATCTGTACTGGCCATTGGATGGTGCTTACAAAGGAAAATATGATTCACAATACCCTTGCACAAATACTAGACAGCAACACGAAAACTGTTGATGTGTGTATTACTTGTGATAGAGATGTCTTAGTTCCAAGAGATGTAGAAGAGGATCAGTGATGGCAACATGTCTTGAAGACTTAGAAAGATTAATTTTATGGAGAATACAAATTTTACCAATGCATTACACTGTGATTGTTTTTACAGTGAGATGTTAAACTTTAGATTTTAAATTATAGTTTGTTTGTCAATGGATAATTTTGTAGATAATGATGAACAGCTGACATTGTATATCTTCTGTTGGTGTTTCTATTTCGGTGGTAAATTCGTGCTGTGCCTATAAATAGGTACATAAATTAAAAACTATACAGTTGTCATCTGATTCTCTCAAGATCATTCAGCTTTAAACGTCCTCAGCAATTTGCAGTTAAGAAGATCTGAGTTTCTGACTGTAACTCTCCAATGCATTCTATTTGGCCAATGCATTTCAGTAGAAATGAATTCTTAGAACAAAACGCTCACTCACATCGAAAGACCCTTATTTCAATTTTGAGATGTGGAGATACTAGGAAGCTGGTGTCCATTACACCACTCCTAGGAATAATATTGACAGGAAGTGGCATAATGTAGTGTTACGGCAGAGCCTTATTACCAGTGCCTGCTAGGTGCAGTTGTCTGAATTAGTTTACTCCATAGATGTCAGTTTATGAATTACTCACTTTACATCACTGTCTTTATTTGACCAAAAAACACTATTTATTGTGCTGGGACAATTTGGGTACCTCATACAGAAATATGAGAAAGGCATCTTCTTTTAATGAAAAGGCATTAAGAAAGCATATCACAGGGCAAATAATCAATATGGAAGTTGCCTCCCTTCTGTCTGTATCTCTGATAGTTCATATGGTTTCACTATCTGGTATATCTGTATCAAAAAGGGATAACTTTCAATTCCCAAAAGCCTGTTAGACTTAGGTTACATTTTAACATTTCTAGGGCCGGATTACATGATTTGTATCAATGCAATTTTACACCAATATTTCTGGACTAATTAATTGCACTGGTATAACTCCTGCAAATAGGTGATAGGTTGAGAAGGCTAATCACAGATAGTGTGGTTATTTCATGATGTCAGTAGATCAATATCAGTCAAGTTGTATGCTATGTCTTTTTGGCGATACGGCCTAAGGATATATTGATTGCTTTTATCTGCATATTTGTCTGGATCTATAGTAAATCAAGTAGACTCTGCTTAGATATTAGTATTATTGCTAAATGCCCCTAATAGAATAACAGCTGAAGTCAAACTTATATGAATATGGAATGTATTTTTCCAGCACACTATGACCACAATTAGATTATTCATATTTATTAACATATATTTTGTTGCTAACCAAATTAGTAAATGTAAAAGGATATATTTCTTATAAACATATATAAGATTTGTTAAATTGTGTTCATAATTGTCATCTAAAAGGAGACTGAGACATTTTTCAAATATAGAATGCATTCATCCAGTCCACTCACTCAGGCTAACCCCCTCGTCTCCAACTCTAGACAGGCTTCAGCCTTCAGAGGTTTTCTCCCTTATCTTCAATACACTTCATCTACTCTCACCTCCTCCTGAAGATCATCCAGAACCATACCCTGCTCTTCAACTGGTACGCTTATGACACTCACTTCTTCCTTCCATTGCCAATCCGAAATATCAAAACAAAGCTCTGAAAACCTGGGTATTGGCAATGAATCTTGGATAACGGGCATATTTCTGAAAGAGGGCTATTTTTACTCAAAGTAAAGTGCGCCACTGGCCAACCATCCATACAAACCTCACAGCTCTTTGTGGATCAATGTATTGTTATCTGCACCAACTTCTTGGAGCCACTTCTGTATAAAATAGTGAATGGCATGCCGATCAGTTCCATTGTCAGCATATCCAGTCACTATCTCTCCCTTCTACAATTCTGCCTTCCTTTTACACACCCCTGAAAAACTGTCCAGTAGAAGTATCAAATAGAATGTTTTCACATGATTACGCCTACTCATTCGTCCTAGTTCAGCTAAAAGCTGATATTTCACAAGTCAAAGTAGTTCAGAACACAGCAGAAAGAGGAGTATCGAGTAAGAAGACCTGGACTTAGGATTTACAGTGCAATAACTATAAGTATTTGCCAAAACCCAAAATTACTTCCAAAATTAATTGCCTTATCCACAAAAACATTCATAGGAAGGATCCTGAATTTCACAGATACAAAATACAACACTACTCCAAAGGAGTAAAATGCAGTCCAATATTGAGATTGGTTTGTTGCTCCCATATCAATCATTTCCTGCGCGACAGACACACTGCCTGTAATTTGTTCTTTATAGTAGAGACACAAGAAGCAGACAACCCGGCACTCGCACTTAGAGTAAGAAAGCACAAGAGCAACAACTTATAACTCTGCTTCTCAACCTTTGTTTTTCACTTTAGTATCACTTCACCAAAACTGGGTGGCATATATTCCCCAACTGTGTACACAATACAAATGCATCCTTTTAGATTTTTTTACTTAATCTCATACAGCCCACGCTAATCTGTGGCAGTGAGTAAAAACAAAATGGCTGACTACCAAAACAAAACTTTTGCCATCTCTGCCTCATAAAATCACTTTCTGAGAAATGAAGACACTGCCTTTTGAGGAAGAATACAGAAGCTCAGCTACATACTTTCCATGTAGGTTCATACAAATTTGGAAATTTATGTAAGTTTTCAAAAGGTTTTCAAATATCTACTAATAGCCATAAACACTTAAGGAAAGTGAAATGGCTGAAGCTATGATAAGGATCCTCGGCTGAGCTTGGGCCCTCATCTCTCCCAGTCACAGCATTAACTTCTTCTCCATCAGTAATTACTGCTTGAATACCCTCTCTTGCCATTGACATCTCCAACATAATGTAAATACTTTTACCATAGAGGACAATACCTTTGAACATAATTTCAGTCTATACTTCGTGCTCTGTACAATAACACATCCAAAAGACAATGACTGCTCGTTTAGATAAGAACGAAAAGACTGATAAATTTCTCCAGGCTGAAAACAATTTACATTGAGAATTTCGTAATTAAATCTGAAAGTTGTGATTAGGCCCATGAGATCAACTACACATCTGGGATTCATGATATCATACAAAATATTAAATTACGTATTTGCATAAAAACATGCCATCAGATCAAAACATCAATTGGTTGGTTGGCTTCTGCTTAAAGATTTTTCAGACAGACTATCTAATATTATATATTATTGTCTTCTCGGAAACTAGAATAAACATAGATGGAATTTTTCCAAATATTTAAAATGTTTTTTTTTAAATATAAACTGTACTGGGAATTTAAACGATAGGGTGATTTGTTTGCATAATTTTAGAAGCTACAGCGTCCAACGAGTCATAAACCACGATGTAAACCGAACATCTCGACCACGATAGGGCGAATGATTCCGAATTCAAGGCTCTTCAAGTGGTTAAACTTTTTTTTCTATTATCGAAATGCGTGTTGCAATTTTTAAGCTACAATGTCGATCGATGACATGCCTGTGTGACATATGTTCCCTTTCATGAGTCTGCAAGACAACATAGAGACAGAATTCCAACAAGCAGACCAACACCTGTGCAAGCAATGACAAACTTGCAGCATGGTCGCATTACGTTAGTTGTCATTCCAAAGCAGGCTTCTATCTGCTCATTAACTTGCACAGTACAATGTGACAAAAACTGCACATTGAAAAGACACGTAAGCCTATCACGGAGCTAAGCACACAAGACGGCGCACAGGAGCACTGCAGCGTTACATTTAACATACGACAATAATTAGGGGGGCATTTGAAGTCAAGCCGATTTTATTCAGTTTCATCCGAGCAATCTATCGATTCTTCCACCAGAGCGCAGGCAGTTCCGAAAAACAGGCATTTTTTTTATATATTAAATGCTTGCTTGCCTTTCCGTGCCTCTAGCTCTGGGAAATGAAACGCGTTAGCTTTGCAGAATCTCTCTGCTGCTCGTCGTGTGCATATATGTCTATACATACACGCAGCATGACAAATTAGCTAACTGTAGGAGAGATTTTCAGTCCTAAAGACATTCTGCATTGTCTTTTAAAATACCACTGAGACATTCGCCATCAAATCTCCATCGCGTTATAAAGAAGAGAAACATGCATGCATGCATGCGCGCCCCACGTTTTCTGCTGCACGGTTTCCAGGGTGCGTATGTAAATAAACAGTTAAGCTTACCTTATTTTCTCCATGTCTGCCGCAGAGGCCTATGAAACATCAAATGAAAGGGACTGGGGAGAACGACGGCAAACCCTCACTTTGCAGATTCGTGCATAGTTGAAGCTCTATAAATGATTTTCGACGAGGGTTTCCGAAGCGGCAGCGAGCGAGCCCATATCTGCAATAGCAGAAAATAACATTGACAGATTAACTCAGAAATAATGCAGCACGCTGCAGAAGCGCTCTACACCCAGGAGCCATGGGCAACAGAATGACTCAGTTGTAGCGCGGAGACAGCAAATGAAAAAGCAAGTAACAGGTTATTGTGCCTATTGGATTTCACGCTGAAAAGTTAACCCCCCATTGAATCCTATGCCTTGGCAGCTCAGTATTAAGCAGTTACACTGCCTGGCTTTACAAATGGAGACGATGTCATTTTAAATGAATTGAAACTGATAAATGTTCACACGCATTTAAAAAAAAAAAAAAAAAAAAAAGATTTATTTAACACAGCTCAGGGTGGGGATTTGAGCCTCGGCATTCATCTTTCAGTGCCTCACCAACTTTGTAAATAGCAGTCACAATTTTGTGCATTCATTAAACTGTTTAGAAAAAAATTGTGGTTAATTTATGCAAATCCTTAGCAATAACTTGTATTTTTCCGATAGCCCATGGTGCACTGCACCGTACGTGTCCATCAACAAGGCTAGAGTTCCCTAGGGAAAATTAACTTCTGCAGAAGATGCTGTGTTTTTCCTAATTTGTACACAGCAAGCACAGCTGCTCACCTAAATTCTCAGGTCTAGTGGAAGTGACGTTTCATATCATTTGACCCCTTATGACATCACTGCGTTGACACCTGTTCCGACCCATAACCACTCAATAGGCTCCTATTTATTGCTGGGGCCACCGAGGAAATGGCACACAGTGGAAACTACAGAATGTAATCCAGATCGCTTTTGTATTTACTGCTGGCTCCTGCTAATACCCTTAGGCTATCATGTTAATGGCTCAGCACATTTTTGATTAGTAATGTGTGCAGGAGCTATTACAGTCATATGATGGGCAGAAACGTCTTAGATGATCCCTTGATGAATTTTACCTTCTCAACATATCTGGTATTATTTTAAATTTGGAAATGTAGAGTGATTGTAAGACAACTGATATGCCTAGACATGGGGTTGGTTGCGTGCTCATTGGGCCGCAGAACTCAAGCTACACCTCATTCATGTGGCCAAATTTCGACTAAAACCCACATGGGTTTTTTGTGGGCTCATCTGGAGGGGGATCTGGACTGGCAGTTTAGGCTGGACTGTTCCTATTGAAGGAGGACCAAGACTGATTTGCATATGGCTGGTTTCTGTACAGAGTGTTATGGTGGGTGAAAAAGGATAGACTGGAATTTGCCTTGAGCGAGCGCCAAGGGCTGAGACTAATTCAAGTATTTTTCCTTCCCACTGCTGATTTTTACAATAGCCTCAAAGTTGGCATTTGAAAACTTAAAGTAGAACAAACTGCTAAAATGGAGCGGGCTTTCATTTCTTTTTTTGGGGTTCCTGGCACCTGGTCCCGGACCTCCAAAGAATAATTTCTTAGTTCAAAGGTATACACAAAGCTCTATAGATTCTCTTCTTTTGCTTCAAAGGTGTCCAAACTTGCAGGAAAGACAGTGAGGATACTCTTCCACAGTGTTAAGTAGAAGGAAGGGTGACCAAGGCTCAAGACTTCAGCATACTGTCCAGAAACAACTGGTTCATGGAATGCCATTGAAGGAGCTCCAACTCCTAGATTCACGGGGCTTTCTTTACTCCCCAGACACAGTGAAAAAGCTTTACATGGTCAGGGTAAAGAAATGTCAAATTACAAGGGCCTTATGGCTTTCTCCAAGTAAGGCACAGGTTTCTCAGTCTATGGTAATTTTAAGATTGGAGGATACGTTCCATGGGGTAAGAAAGCTTATTAAGTTGACCTGTGCAACCAAGAGTTTAACACAATTAGACCAAAGGAAAATCTCTAGGTGCAGAGATTTCAGTTCAGAGCTGGAGATACCTCGCTCCAGGACTCAGGATATCCAGACTAGTGAGAAGGAATCCTTCATAGCTGCAAGTTGGAACGACTTCTTGTGGGGCTAGTTAGAAAGGTAAACTTACACATAAGTAAATCTACACTTGTGTGTTTACTCTTACCCTTTGTAGTACATTTACTACTTTTGGCTATTCATCATTTGCAAGTGTAAAGCTACTCCAAAGTTTAGATTTATGTGACTTCATCCCTTCAGTATAAAGGGTGGAGTGAGAATAAACATAATGTAAGACCATATATTTAATAGATTGTACTAATGAATATCGAGAATAAGAATAATGTGATACCTAAATATTTTGGAATAAACATTGAGGGACAAAATATCGAAAGGTAAGTGCATATAGAGGTTGTATAGATTTACTATTCTTAACTCCACATTAACTTACCTTGAAGATGTATAAATTGTCAAGGTACATATATGTGGAGCTAGGTATAGAAAATCTATGCATACTTACCTCTCAATACTTTGTCAGTTGATATTGTGTCTATGATATTAGAGTACCCACAATGTTTCCTACTCAACTTTTAGGGTGCAGACCTTGTTACTATAAGTTAATGTGCAATTGCTTTTTACGTCCTGCAGCCATGGAGAGAGCATAGACCTCCGCAATTGGGACAGAGACCTCAGCATGGAAGAGAATTGGAGAATTATATAGACATGAAAGAAATCATACACTCCTGACACCCATTCCCCTACAAAAACAAGAATACTGCCGACGTCATAGGATCTGCTTTTTCCTCTTCACCTTGCTGTTCCTGCAGCCAACACATTCACCCAGAAGCATACAGACCACCCAGCTCAAGAGGAAAATAAATTTCACTGAGGAATAGACAGCTCTTGTTGTTGAATTTGTGGTAAAATACTTAAAACAACTATGTGGGCAGCCTCTATTCACCCTTAGTGTAACACAGAAAGCAGCCTTATGGAAGGAGGTGACATACTCTGTCAACTCATTGGAGATAGAGGCCCTTCACTGTCTTGGATATTAAAAAAGACTGGCAAGATAAGAGAAGGCGGGTAAAGGCGGGTAAAGGAGAAGTTCTACAGGATTCAGCTGGCTGGATTTCTTCTTGGAGGGCTAACTCAATAACGTCTCCCAGACCACAAAGCTCAAGAGGATAACAAATTTCACTGAGAAGGAGGCATCCTTTGTAGTAAAATTTGTGTCAAAACACCACAAACAACTATATGGGTTGCCTGCAGTCTCCATCAGTGTAATACAGAAGGCAGCCTTATGGCAGAAGGTAACATTCTGTGTCAATGCATTGTAGAAAGAGGCACACACTTTGGGAATATTAAAAAGAAGTGACAAGATGACAGGTGGCAGGTGAAAGAGACGTTCTCCAGGATTCAGCTGGTTGAAGTTCTTCCTGGTGGGCCAACTGGATACTTCCCCCTCCTGAGAAGGCTTTTCTCTCAACAGTGTAGCCGGATCTGCTATATAGGTTGCTTTTTTCTCAAACACTAATATGATGCCAGAAAAGATTCTAACCTCTACATCTCTGTCTCTCTCCAAAAGCAAAAATACAATCACTCGTCAACATCTTCCTTCACTCATACTGCCATTGTTCGGCACATATCACATATATACTCCTGAAAAACATCCTGTAACAAAAGACTTATAAATAATTACATTTTGTATTAATGTTTATTTTTGTGTAACTTGGTTGCAGCGGGAGGCAGGAGTTATTGCAGCTGGAGCAGGGCAACACATAGGTCAGGTATTGAAACACAATCCATCACCTCACACAGATATGTACCTAGGCTAACAATCTACAACACTATAGAAATGTCGATTTCCTGTGTTTTTAAATCCTGACAGTATATTTAAGAATGTGTTTTGGAATGGCTTTCAATTGTAATCAAGTTGTAACCCGGATAATTATACTGTTACATTAATATATACCCATAATTTAATTTTAATCTTTTTAAGTCCCATCCACCAGTTGCCACATCATCGGCTTCTGCTCCTAGCAGTGCAACAAAGCCCGAACTTGCACCACACAGCAGACGAATGGTTAGGCACTGCTAAGTTAAATGCCTGCTCTTTTGCTCTAATTCTAACCTCTTTATTTATTACTGACAGGTTAGCTGTGTGTTTTTTGTCACACATCCCTAGTGGCACCATCCTCAATATATAATGTAATTGTTGCAGATCTTATATATCATAATATATAATTGCCCTTAGATTTGACAATGTAAGGGTAGCCCTATAAGATATCTGTTAAGCCTTGTTTTAATGTGCAGGAGACCAATCTTTGTGGCTCTCAAAATGCTATGTTATGTTGTGATATGCTGCAAATTTAAAAAAAGACAAGGCACAGGCTCCCGCACTTCCGTAAGAATCAGCCCCCAGGTGGGCCAGGTCCCGGGGGCATTTGCAAAAAAATAGAGGGGGGGTGCTTAGAAATGCCCCGGAGACCACTACCTCCCCGGGGCTTCTTCAGAAATTGATGCGGGGAGGCCTGTTTGGCCTCCCCGTTGCCCCGGGCACCGCCACCTCCCCAGGGCTTATTTATTTTTACATGGAGGGGCCTCTCGGATCCCCCTCGGACCCGTGGACCTCCACCTTCCCTGGGCTTAACCTGAAAACAATGCAGGGGGCCCCAGGGGCTGACACCTCCCTGGGGCTATAATTCCAATTAATGCGGGGGCCACACAGCCCACTCTGCAGCCCCGGGGACCAACACCTCCCCGGGGCTTTTGTTAAATTGAATGTGGGGCACATGGCCCCCTGTTGCCCTGGGGACCACCACTTCCCCGAGGCAAAATTCCCCCTCCTGGAGCCACAGATGGCCCTGGGGACCCCCCAGGACCGGCTCCTGCTATGTCCTGAGGTGCCCACCCCCGGACATAGTTGTTTGCTATGTCTTTGCAGGAGCTTTACCGCTTCCACCAAGCCAAACCAATTGCTCTGCTTCTAGCAAGCGAGAGCATTAAAAATGCTCTTGCTTGCTGGAAGAGGAGCAGAAT
Source organism: Calotriton arnoldi (assembly GCA_963921515.1). Lineage (NCBI taxonomy): Eukaryota > Metazoa > Chordata > Amphibia > Caudata > Salamandridae > Calotriton > Calotriton arnoldi. Next base: position 618,572 of record CAWUFW010008844.1, read on the forward strand.
TGCTTTCACAGAGAGTGAGCTGCATGTTCAGCCCCCATTCTCCACCACTCTACAAACACGACTACTAGTGAAAAAAAACATAGAAATTCCCTGAAAAAACAAAGGTTACAGGGACGTTATAGTTAGGAAATGGAATAAAAAAAAACTTAAAAATTCACTGAAAAAGCCAAAGGTTACAGGGACGTTACAGTTAGGTTCAGGTTTCATTCATACAAAACCAGTGAAATTCAGCAGTTATAGTTGGCTGAGCTAACTATAACTCGCACCCCCCACAATGCACTGCTTATGACCTCACATATTACATTCCTCATGACATTGTCAGTGACATCACTGATGACATCTCAAATGACATCACTGATGATATCATCCACAGACTCACTGACGCACTGCCTCACACCCCCATAGAACCTTTCATACACCCACTCTCACTCCCACACAACCATTCACAGACCCATACCAGTACCTACACACCCACTCACTGATTCATAGATCTACACACACATCCACTCACTGACCCATACAGCCACTCATACACCCACTTACTCACTCATACAGCCACTGACATATCCACTCATACACCCATACAGCCACTCACACACCGAGTCAGCCACCAACAAAGCTACTCACACACCTAGTCACTCACCCATACAGTCAATCACACAGCCACTTACTCACCAATACAGATACACACACACCCACTCACTTACTCATACAGATACTAACACGTATTCACTCACCTATACAGTCACCAACACAAGCACACACTCACCCATACAGCCACTCTCACATTTACTCACTCACCCATACAGTCGCTCATATACCCCATCACTCACCTATACTGTCTTTCACATACCCAGTTACTCAACCATATACCACTGACACATTCACTCACTCAACCACACAGCCGTGCACACACTCACTCACCCATACAGCCCCTCACTCATGCACTTACTAACCGATGCAGCCACTGACTCACCCACTCACTCATCCATACAGCCAGTCACATACCCACTCACACACCCACACTGACCACTGACACTTAGACACCAACTGACAGACAGATACAGACATTAACACAACCAGTCACTCACCCATACATTCACTGAGACACCAAATCACTCACTTATACAGTTAGTCACGCACCCACTGAATCATCCAATCAGGCACTCATACACCCACTGATTCACCAATACACCTTGGTATATATATTTAACGCTCATAAACTTTATTAAATCACTCACAGTCACTGGATGATGTCATCAGTGAGGTCATCAGTGTGGTCATTTGAGAGGTCATCAGTGATTTCACTGACCATGTCATGAATGAAGAAATATGTGAGGTCATAAGTAGTGCATTGCGGGGGGCACGAGTTAAAGTTAGCTCAGCTAACTATAACTGCTGAATTTCACTTGTTTTGTACGAGTGAAACTTGAGCCTAACTGTAACGTCCCTGTAACCTTTTTTTTTTTAGGGAATTTCTAAGTTTTTTAAAATTCCATTTCCCAACTATAACGTCCCTGTAACCTTTGTTTTTTTCAATGAATTTGTATGCTTTTTTTAATTACATTTCTAAACTATAACATCCCTGTAACCTTTGTTTTTTTCAGTGAATTTCTAAGGTTTTTTAAATGCTAATACTTAACTATAACGTCCCTGTAACCTTTGGTTTTTTCAGTGAATTTCTATGATTTTTTAACTAGTAGTCGCATTTGAAGAGTGGTGGAGAAAGGGGGCTGGGCCTCTTACCAGCTCCCAGGAATCCCGCTGTGTAGGACTTGCAGGAGGTACCAGGAGGGCTTCTTGGCCTCCAAGGTCCCACAAGAGTAAAGTGGACTTCATCTCCCAACCAGTGGTGCACCATGAGCTGTGTTTGCTGAGTGGTGGAGAAAGGGGGCATGGCCTCCAAAGACCTCTTAGCAATCCAGCTGAGTGGGACTTATTGGAGATAACAGGAGGGGTAGTTGGCCCCTAAGGGCATCTTTGTGGGCCAACTACCCCGCCTGTTACCTCCAGTAAGTCCCACATAGCAGGATTGTTGAGACCTGGTAGGAGTCCATGCCCTCTTTCTCCACCACTCTGCAAACGCGCTTCCTGGTGCACTAATAGTAGAGGGATGAAGTCCCCTTGGCTATTGAGGGTCCTTGGCGGCCAACTACCCCTCCTGTTACCTCAAGCAAGTCCCACACAATGGGATTGCTGAGAGGTTTTTGGTGGCCATGCCCCCTTTCTCTACCACTCTGCCAGCACACCTCCTGGCACACTACTAGTTGGTGGATGAAGTCCCCATGGCTCTTGAGGATGCATGGGGACAACTAGCCCTCCTGTTTCCTCAAGTAAGACCCACACAGCTGGATTGCTGAGAGGTCATCAGAGGCCACACCCCCCTTCTCTGCCACTCTGCAAACGCGCCTCCTGGCACACTGCTGCTTGGGGGATGAAGTCCACTTTAGTCCTGAGGCCCTCAGGAGGCAAGGGGACCTCATCCCCCCACCAGCAGTGCGGCAAGAGGCGTGTTTGCAGGGTGGTGGAGAAAGGGGGCGTGGCCTCCGGCCACCTCTTAGCTTACTGGAGGTAACCGTAAGTCTTGTTGGCCCATAAGGATCAAATCAAGGTAAGAGTGTCACTATTCCTAAGAGGAAGAGGCAGGTAATGGGCAAACTGGGAGGAGGACAGTCAACAAGACTGTTTCTTGTTGCCCTCACACACCCCTAGGGGTGTCATGCTTCATCATTGGGCAGATGCTCCTCATTGGGCCACCGCTGCAATGCCCTTCGGGTCCCCCGAAGGGTCTCTTTGGCAGAGATCTTTCGATCTAGTGTACAGGTAGACTTTTTTACCGGTGCCAGTTTGTGTTAGTATCACTGCATCCAAATACCAACAGAATCAGAGGCACAGTCTGCATGGTAACAGGTCCCGCCCGACATGCAGCTACTAGCTGTGAGTGTTCTGATCATTACTGCTACTCAGGCTGTTTTTACCTGGAAACATATACAGTTGCACTACAACTCTGTATCTGGGTACTGCCATGCACTGAATGCTGGTGCTTTATGTTGTGCCCTGTTGTTTTATTCTAATCAAAACGAGAATGTAAAATGAATTTTTAATGTTATGCAATCATATGTACATGATGTGCAGATACCTGAGGAACAGGACACAATTATTTTTAAGATTGGGGCCTCCAGTTGCTTTAACCTTTGTATTCTACAGGTATTACAAAATTGTGTTGATTGTAGACAGAGCTGTAAGGGCAGTATGCCGTTTGACCCATTTTCTATGTTTATCTTTTGTATTTCACTATGGATGTTATAGCACTCCTGTTACCTGTGACAGAGGCCTGGCTGGTCTGAAACGCGTTGGGAGAAGAGAATTGTGAGCAAACGGATTATACCCAACTGCTGAAGTGTCTGACCTTATCTTTGAATGGGGAGACTGTGTGGTGTTACATTACGGGCTGCCGGAGCACCGTAATCGTGTGTGCATAGAAATCACCTGTAGGTAGATATAGTTAGGACCATGTTTGCATAGGAAAATAGTTTTTTTGACTTGCCTATATCTTTGGCAGCGTTTGACGAATCTTCACAACATTTTTTCAATGAAAGTGCTCCAGTGATTCTAGTTGTGCATGAAAAGTTTCAGGGTAATCTGTCAAGCGGGGGCCAAGAAAAAGGGGGGAGTAAAAAAAAGTGCATTTCCCATGTTAATTCCCATAGAGTCTTTAGACACGCCTGCAGCCCGAACCGCAGGATGGAATTACACCAAATTTCCCAGGAAGGTAGATTTTGTAATTTGAGATGTTATCAGTGATGTCATCAGTGATGTCACTGACCATGTCATGAGTGATGTAATATGTGAGGTCATAAGCAGTGCATTGCAGGAGTGTTATAGTTAGCTCAGGTAACTATAACTGCTGAATTTCACTGGAGTTGTATGAGTGAAATCTGAGCCTAACTATAACGTCCCTGTAACCTTTGTTTTTTTCAGAGTGTGTGTGTGTATATATATATACATATATATCTCTCTCTATATATATATATATATATATATATATATATATATATATATTCACTGAAAAAACCGTAGGTTTTAGGGACAGTTATAGTTAGTTGGACATTGCACTCGTACAAAACCCGTGAAATTCCCCCGTTATAGTTAGTTCAGGTAACTATAACTCGCGCCCCCATAATGCACTTCTGATGATGTCACATATTACATCACTCATGACATGGTCAGTGACATCACTGATGACATCACTGATGACATCTCAAATGACATCACTGATGACATCATCCAGTGACTGTGTGTTTCTGTAAAGTTTAAATAAGTTTAATATATATAGGGAAAGGCGTATTGAAGAATGAGTGGGTGTATAAGTGTCTGAATGGATGATTTAGTAGGTGCGTGACTAACTCTATAAGTGAGTGATTAAACGTATCTTACTGAATGCATGGGTTAGTGACTAAACTGGGTGAATGTCTGTATCCGTCTGTCTGTTGCTGTGTAAGTGGCTGCATGTGTTTGTGAATAGCTACATGAGTGTCTATATGAGTTATTGAATGGTTGTCTGAGTATCTGTATGGGTGCCTGAGTGTTTGTGTGGGAGGGGTGTGTGCGACTCTGTGCATAGATGTGTGAGTGGGTGATTCACTGGGTGGATGGTTTCAAGAGTGCATCTGTGATAGACTGTATGGGTGGGTAAGTGTGTGTAAGAGTGTGTTAGTGAGTGAATGTATGTCCCAGTGATACATGTGTGACTAACTACATATGTGAAAGGCAGTATATATGTGTGTTGGAGTATATAAATAGCTATAAGCGAGAGTGAGTGATTGTGATAGTGGCTGTATGGATGAGTGTGTGCTTGTATCAGTGATTGTATAAGAGCGTAACAATGTGCTAGTATTTGTATGATTAAGTGAGCTGGTGTGTGTATAACTGTATAGGTGAGTAAATGGCAGTGTGTTTAATTATTTGCATGACTGACTAGGTATGTGAGTACCTCTATGGATGAGTGGCGGTGTTTGAGTGTCTATATAGGAGTAAGAGTGCATATGATAGTCCTGTACTGAGTGACTATAAGTATGAGTGACTGTACGGGTGAGTGAGTGGATGTGTGTGTGTAGACCTAAGAATCAGTGAGTGGGTATGTAGTTATTGGTGTTGGAGTGTCTATGGTTTTGACAATGGCAGTCTGTAATTTACAGTGGGTGTATCAAAAGTTATATTAGGGTGTGAGAAGATGCATCAAATTATCACATGGATGATGTCATCAGTGATGTCATCAGTGATGTCATTTGAGATGTCATCAGTGATGTCATCAGTGATGTCACTGACCATGTCATGAGTGATGTAATATGTGACGTCATCAGAAGTGCATTGCGGGGGCGCGAGTTATAGTTACCTGAACTAACTATAACGGGGGAATTTCATGGGTTTTGTACGAGTGCAATGTCCAACTAACTATAACTGTCCCTAAACCTATGGTTTTTTCAGTGAATTTGTAAGGTTTTTTAAATGCTAATTTCTAACTATAACGTGCCTGAAACCTATGGTTTTTTCAGTGAATTTCAAAGGTTTTTTAAATGCTAATTCCTAACTATAACATGTTTGAAACCTATGGTTTTTTTCAGTGAATTTCAAAGGTTTTGTAAATGACAATTTTTAAATGTATTAATTGTTATATTTATTTTTTTGATACTGATTTACTACATTTTTTTAACTATTTATTTTTAGATATTTTATTTTTTAAATTACATTGTAATTACATTATACATTACATTACAAAATATACTTTCTCAGAATGAATTACTTTAGTTTAAATACTTTGCAAATAGGCAATAGACTTTTAAGTACAGTAGTTACAGTTGTTGCAGTGGGCAACACAATTTCAAACACAATGCAACATTGAGCTCAATGTGAATTTCAAGTTAAATGCAATTAGTTACTTTATGGATTACTTTTCTAACCACAGGACTGGATCCTAGATTCAGTGTTGGGACATCTCCTGTAAACAGTTGAGTAAAAGCGTTTTGGTTACAGTAGTGATTTTTAAGGAATATTATTGTATTTTAAAAGTTGACACTTAGAAACTTTTTCACATAGAATCACCAATGTTATCCTATGGGAGGAAATTCACTTAGCAGGTAAGTAGTGTTATCGTTACTTTTTCTTACTCAGTGGTGGATCCTGGATCCAGCACTGGTGCATCTCCTGTAAACAGTTGAAAGAATGCGTTTAAGTCATACAGGCGATTTTTAAGGAATATTTGTAGTTTGGGAAAATCGACACTTTGAAACTTTTCTGCTGAAAACCAGACAATGGATTCCTATGGAAGGAAATACAAGTTACTGGTAAATACGGTTAGAATTACTTTTAAGGGTCAGTGCTGGGCTAAAGATGCAGCACTGGGTTCTCTCCTAATAACAGGTGAGTAAATCGGAATTCGTAGTTCGGCTGATTTTAGAGGAATATTATAAAGTTCCAAAACTCCACACTTAGAAGAATTTCCAAGTGAAACCAGTCAATGTTAGCCCATGGAAGGAAATTCAAGTTACTGGTAAGTACGGTTAAAATTACTTTTCAGGATCAGTACTGGGCTCAAAGATGCAGCACTGAGGTCTCTCTTGATAACAGGTGAGTAAATTGGAATTCGTAGTTCGGCTGATTTTAGAGGAATATTATAAAGTTCCAAAACTCCACACTTAGAAGAATTTCCAAGTGAAACCAGTCAATGTTAGCCTATGGAAGGAAATTCAAGTTACTGGTAAGTACGGTTAGAATTACTTTTCAGGATCAGTACTGGACTCAAAGATGCAGCACTGTGGTCTCTCCTGATAACAGGTGAGTAAATCGAAATTCGTAGTTCGGCTGATTTTAGAGGAATATTTGCACAATGGTGAAGGAAGGGGGTGGGGCCTGAGGTGACATGTCTGCAAACACGCCCTGTGGCGCGTTTTAAGTTGGAGAATTAATTCCTCCTCAATCCCGAGGGTCCCTAGGGGCCAACTAGCCCACCAGGAACCTCCAGTATGCGCCAGGGGGCTGCGTTGCAGAGAGGTGTAAAGAGGCCATGCCCCTTTTTACAACATTCTGCAACGCAGCTCCGTGGTGCTTACTGGAGGTACCTGGTGGGCTAGTTAGCCCCAGGACCCTCAGGATTGAAGAGGATTTAATTCCCCATCTTAAAACGCGCCACGAGCCTGTTTGCACACATGTCACCTGAAGCCCCGCCCTCCCTTCACCACTGTGCAAACGCGCCCGTGGCGCGTTTTAAGTTGGGGGATTAAGTCCCCTTGAATCCTGAGGGTCCCTGGAGTCCAACTAGCCCACCATGTACCTCCAAAAAGCGCCACAGAGCTGCGTTGCAGAGAGGTGTAAAAAGGGGCGTGGCCTCTGTACACCTCTCTGCAACGCAGCCCCCTGGCGCATACTGGAGGTTACTGGTGGGCTAGTTGGCCCCAGGGACCCCCAGTATTCAAGGGGAATTCGTTCCCCATCTGCAAACGCGCCAGGGGGCGCGTTTGCAGACTGCTGCAGAGAGGGGGCGGGCCGTCTTTTTTCTTTTTGTATGGGAGGGGGGCTGCGTGGCCCCCCTTCCCTTGGCCACTTTTGGCCCCGGGGACCCCATCCCCCGGGGCCTTATGATTTTTTTTTAAACAAAACGGGAAGGGGGCCGCGTGGCCCCCTTCCCTGGGCCTCTATTGGCCCCGGGGACCCCATCCCCGGGGCATGCCCACTGTTTTTTTTTAAATTTACATTTTGGAGGGGGCTGCGTGGCCCCCTCCTCAGGCCATTTAAGGCCCCGGGGACCCCATCCCCCGGGGCCGGCCTTAACGTTTTTTTTTAAATTTTCTTTATGGGGAGGGGGGCTGCTTGGCCCCCCTCCCAGGCCACTAATGGCCCTCGGGACCCCATCCCCCGGGGCCTGGCCTCTGGTTGGGGACTGTGGGGGGGTCCCCAATCCCCCCACAGTCCCGCCGGCTCCCCGCGTCCTTCGGGAGCCGGCATTGCTTTTCCATAAGGGGAGCTGCTGACATGCAGCTCCCTTATGGAAAGGCAATTCTGCTTGCTTCATTGAAGCAAGAGCAGGTTTCCTGCTCTCGCTTCAATGAAGCAAAGCAGTTTGCAATGACAGGACGGGAGCCGCGAGGCTCCCGTCCTGCCATTGCAAACAGCAGTGTCCCGGGGGTGGACACCCCGGGACACTGCAGGAGCCGGCCCTGGGGGGTGGCGGTCCCCAGGGCCACCACAGGCTCCAGGACGGGGGCTGCACGGCCCCCCTCCCATGTCTTTAAAGCCCCGGGGAGGTGGTGGTCCCCGGGGCTTCGGGGGTCTGAAACGGACCCCCACATTTATTTTGTTAGTGCCCCGGGGAGGTGGCAGTCCCCGGGGCGTGTGGGGGGGCTTGAGCCCCCCAACACAGGTACTATTCATTTTAAAAAAAGAAGCCCCGGGGGGTGGCAGTCGCCGGGGCTTGGGGGGGCCTTAGAGGCCCCCCACATATTATAAATAACCCCCCGCATGCCCCGGGACTTGGCCCACCCGGGGCCAGTAGCTAACGAGCGCGGGAGACCGCGCTTCGTTTTTGTTTTTCGGCGGGATCCGCGCACCCTAAGCGCATCCCGCCGATTAAAAATAAAATAAATGCTTTTTCTGCCCAGGGGTCCTTGTGGGACCCCTGAGCAGACCTAGGGGTCAGGGTGTTTCTACCCTGCCCCCTTTGTGCGTTTTGCGCACTTGTTTCTTTTTTTTTTTCTCGGAGGGATCCGCGCACGCTAAGCGCATCCCGCCGTTTAAAAAAAAAAAAATGCTTTTTTCTGCCCAGGGGGTCCTTGTGAGACCCCCTGGGCAGACCTAGGGGGTCAGGGTGTTTCTACCCTGCCCCCTTTGCGCTTTGCGCACTTGTTTCTGTCCCTCGGTTCTACCGAGAACAAAATGGCTGCCAACACTTCCTGATTTGGAGTGTTGACAGCCACTTGACAGCCAATTAGCATGCAGCTCGTGATCGGGAGGGTACGCGGACCCTACTCGGCCATAGATATATATGTGACTTTACTTTTGATTTTCTCAGGAACTACTGAACGGATTTACACCATTTAAGCAAAAGGCACGACACTGAACAAAGGGCTACCTCTTTGCCAAATTTGGTGTAATTCCGTTCAGCAGTTCGGGCTGTAGCTGCGACTAAAGGTTCCTATGGAAAAATGAATGGGGAAAACGCGTTTTGGGACCACCCTTTTTTCTCGTCCCCCGCTTGACGAATCACCCCGAGACATTCAGGATAGGAGCGGACCGGAGCGCCCCAACAAGTTGGAAGCTTTCGTGAAGATTCGTCAACCGGCGCCAACGTTATTGCAAATAGAATGTTGCGGATTTCCTATGGAAAATAGGTCCGAACTATAACTATCTACTGGCGACCGCCAGTAGATAATATATATATATATATATATATATATATATATATATATATATATATATCAATCATACACACTCCTCCTCTGGTTGAGGATGGAAAAATGGGCCGCACTCCTGTCGAGTTTTACCGCACTTGGATTTATTTCCTCCCTTGCATCAATGGGAACAAAGGCATCAGTTGAGATCAACGCGTTTCGGTATTACACAATACCTATGTGAATGCAAGCAAAAAGACAAAAAGAAAAAGAAAAAAGCACAAAACTATGTGTAAATAACACCTAATAAAAACCGTGCATTATTTAGTTCATTTAATGTCCTTTTTTGTGTGTCTTTTTTTTCCCCTCTTTTTCCTTCTCTTTTTCCATACATCCGGATGGCAAAAACAATATCTCCCTATTTTATTCGGATTCGGGGACTCCTCCGTTTCCTTTTATTCATTGATATTTTCAACTTTCTTAACCCTCTGGTGGGTATTGTTAGTATTTTATTTTCTTGTAATTTTTTGTTCTTATCATTTTCACTTCATTTTGGGAGTTTGTTTGACATCCGATTCTATGTGCATGTGTCTTGAACTTTAGTGATAAACTGTTAAAATTCTGTTAAAATTGCATGTTCGAGGGTCAGTCGATTTTATTTCATAGATGAATGTAAAGTTCTTCCGATTGGTTGAGGCCATGCGGGTTCATTGTTCGTAAGTTGAGAATATGGCGTGATTCTTTCTGGCGTAGGAGTCGTTCTCGGTTTCCCCCCCGTTCTTTTTGGGGGACTGTCTCGATTCCATAGAATTTTAACATCTTCCAATCGCTTTGATGGCATTGTTCCATGTGCTTTGCGATTGCATTTGATCTGTCTTTGTTGGACGTTGCTCTTACATGTTCCATTATACGTTTTTTCAAAGCACAAATTGTACTTCCGACGTACTTGAGTGGACAGGGACATTCTATTACATATACAGTGAATTGCGTCTTGCATGTTATCAGTTCCCTTATCTCCCAGATTCTGTTGTTAGCAAATTTCACTTTCTTGACTGGTTTCGCAATCTGGCACACCTTGCATGAATGGCATTTTATGAACCCTTTGGTGTTTAACCAAGATGTATCCTTCTGTTTACCTTTAAAATGGCTATGTATCAATTGGTCTTTCAAGTTTTTTGCTCGACGATAAGTTATTGTAGGATGTTTACCCACCAGTTCACCCACTGTTTCATCCATTTGTAAGATTTTCCAATTTTTCTGAGAATTTTTCTTAACTCATCGTTTTCATTTGAGAAATCCGTGATTAGCCTGATGGGTTCTGCGACTGTTATTCCGTTGATTTTTTTCTTTTTGTTCAAATTTAAACAGTCTTCCCTGGTTTTTTTATTGGTTTTTGACCAGCATCGTTTCACGATTTTTTGATTATATTTCCTGTCTATAATGGAACATGTAAGAGCAACGTCCAACAAAGACAGATCAAATGCAATCGTAAGCACATGGAACAATGCCATCAAAGCGATTGGAAGATGTTAAAATTCTATGGAATCGAGACAGTCCCCCAAAAAGAACGGGGGGGAAACCGAGAACGACTCCTACGCCAGAAAGAATCACGCCATATTCTCAACTTACGAACAATGAACCCGCATGGCCTCAACCAATCGGAAGAACTTTACATTCATCTATGAAATAAAATCGACTGACCCTCGAACATGCAATTTTAACAGAATTTTAACAGTTTATCACTAAAGTTCAAGACACATGCACATAGAATTGGATGTCAAACAAACTCCCAAAATGAAGTGAAAATGATAAGAACAAAATATTACGAGAAAATAAAATACTAACAATACCCACCAGAGGGTTAAGAAAGTTGAAAATATCAATGAATAAAAGGAAACGGAGGAGTCCCCGAATCCGAATAAAATAGGGAGATATTGTTTTTGCCATCCGGATGTATGGAAAAAGAGAAGGAAAAAGAGGGGAAAAAAGACACACAAAAAAGGACATTAAATGAACTAAATAATGCACGGTTTTTATTAGGTGTTATTTACACATAGTTTTGTGCTTTTTCTTTTTCTTTTTGTCTTTTTGCTTGCATTCACATAGGTATTGTGTAATACCGAAACGCGTTGATCTCAACTGATGCCTTTGTTCCCATTGATGCAAGGGAGGAAATAAATCCAAGTGCGGTAAAACTCGACAGGAGTGCGGCCCGTTTTTCCATCCTCAACCAGAGGAGGAGTGTCTATGATTGAAAGCGGCGTGGTTCAGCCGCGGGGCGACGCACCCATAAAGAGCGCTGTAAATAACCGGCAACATGGAACCAATGTGAGGAATATATATATATATATATATATATATATATATATATATATATATATATATGGTCTTCTACCCAACTTTTTAACTTTTTGCTTACCTCCTCCACCTGTCTGACCTCATTTTTGCTGGCTTTAGGACACTGTTACACTGCTAACCAGTGCTTAAGTGCTTGTGCTCTCTCCGCTAAACATGGTAATATTGGCTCAACCCCAATTGGCCTATTCAGTTTACTTACAAGTCCCTAGTAAAGTGTACTACATGTGCCCAGGGCCTGTAAATTAAATGCTACTAGTGGACCTGTAGCACCTATTGCGCCACCCACTTACGTAGCCCTCTAATCATGGCTCAGGCCTGCCATTGCAACGCTTGTATGTGCAGTTTACACTGCCATTTGACCTGGCAAAATAAACCTTTTGCCAGGCCCAAACATTCCGTGTTTACACATATAAGTCACTAACACCTAAGGTAGACCGTGGATAACCCAGAGGGCAGGGTGCAATTTATTTAATAGGCAGGACATGAACTTTTAAGTTTCACATGTCCTGGTAGTAAAAAACTCTCAAATTCATTTTTCACTATTCTAAGGCCTATCTCTCCCACAGGATAACATTGTGATTACCTTATTACATTTTTTAAGTATAATTCCTAATTGTGAAGAGATAGACTTTTCAAGTTTGGTGTCTCAGGAATCACAATTTAAAATCACAACTTATGGTTAAGTTGGCTTTTAAATTGTAATTCTGAAAATGCCACTTTTAAAAAAGTAGCATTTTCTTACTTTTAGCAATTTGGTGCCTGCTGCCTGTCTCTGATATACGTCTGAGAAGGGTGACAGCTGGGCTTTGTCTATTCCCCCTAGACAGCCACACACAATGGGAGCTTAGGTGTGACTTGATGGGCCATCCTGGAAGGAAGGGACGAGTTGGACTCAGCCTTACTTACACCTGAATAGGCTGTGTCTTTTCCCCACACAAAGGGCTGCATACCCTCCTGTAGTCAATGTGGAGCCTGCATAGGAAGGGAGGACCTCTGTGCACTTCAAAGACCTGTCTTTGACATCTCCCCCACTTCAAAGGCACAACTGGGTATAAATACGGGACCTCTGAGACCACCACTTTAGTACACTTCTGGACCTGCGAAGTCTCTGCCAGGAAGAAGGACTTCTGTGCTGCTGAAGGACTGCCAATCTGCTGGGCTGCAGCTTTACTGAACTCCTGACTTGCTGTGCTGCCTTACTGCCTGCTGTTCCCATGCCTAGGTGAGAACAACTGGATTTGCATCACTTCAACCCAGTGTGACTCCAGGAGCTAGCTGGCTGGCCTCCTGATCTGAAGTCTCAGGGACATGAAAGATTTCCAACTTACCTGCTTCTGCACCTGGACTCTGCCATCTGTGAGTCTGCACTGCCAAGTGTTGCCACCCCAGCCTGGACCCTTTGAAATGAGGCCTAAGGTGCTTGCTTCAGCAAAACCTTTGAATCCTCTATCGAACTGGCGTAGACCAGAACCGGAGAATCGCCCCTGTGGCATGGATTGGAATCAGCACATCGCTCCTGTTGCGTGACCAGAACTGGTGCATCGCCCCTGCTGCATAGATCGCCTCCGACACATCGCCTTTAGAAGCACCACTGCACAAGGTATCCACATCTCCGTCGACGGCATCCTCGATGACGACGACAAATCTCTGCATCGCAGCTCTTAGCTCATCGGAGCTGACGCATCATTGATGCTGCACGAACCACTGGGTGGATCAAGACCGACGCATCACTTCCGCTGTGGCCTTCATCCTCGACGACGATGCAGCCCGGATCAAGGTACTTTTGTTCAGCGGGCCTTGCTGGGCCCCTGTATCTGGCCCGCACTCCATCGCGGTCGATCTGAACTTTTGTCTTTGTCCCGGTCCGGCGCATTCAGATATCCCAAGTAAGCGCTTATTGCTTCTAAGCACTATTTTACACTTTATTCTTTAAAAATGTATATCTCAGGTTTTGCTTATTTGATTTTTGTCGTTTTTGTCTTGTTTTATTTATTAAATTAAGTTCTATTTTTCTAACCTGTTGTTGAATCCTTTTGTGTGGTGTTTTTACTGTTTTACTGTTTGTAGTGTTGAACAAATACTTTACACATTGTCCCTAAGTTGAGCCTAACTGCTCTGTGCCAAGCTAATAGAGGGTGAACACAGGTTCATTTAGGGTTTGCCTGCTTCTTACCCTGACTAGATTGTGGTGACTGCTTGACTAGGGCTCATACCCCAGTCAACCTGCAACCCAATTTCTAACACACACACACACACACACACACACATACATATATTAACTAAAAAAAAAGGTTACAGGGACGTTATAGTTAGGCTCATATTTCACTCGTACAAAACCATGGAAATTCAGCAGTTCTAGTTACCTGAGCAAACTATAACTTACGCCCCAGCAATGCACTGCTTATTACCTCACATATTACATCACTCATGACACAGTCAGCAACCTCACTCATACTTCCTCCTACATTACACCAAAGAAATAGTACACTGATATTTCTAAATGATAGCAATGGATAAAAGGAGCTTAGACCAGACAGACAGTCTTTTAATGTCAATCTCTTACATTTTCTTCCTTTTGTCTTTTTGTCTTTTTGTTTTTCAATTTTTTCTTTTTTGTATAAATACAGTTGAGGTAGCCCATTAAGTGTAAATAAAGAAAACAGACATTTCTTTAACTTGGAGTATGCCCGATTAATACAAGTTACAAGGTATCTAGTGGGACTCCAAGTTTACTAATCAAAATTCAAGATTTGAAACCTTTTGAGGTTGAGTGGAATACAATATATACAAGTGGATTATAGTAAAGCGCCGGTGCAAGGAAGGTGCATGTTTTTATATGTCTCATTGAATTTTTGAGACAAAAGGAACCAAACATGTCATCGTATCTCAATTACATCATTTCATACATATTAGTTCTCAAGATTCAAAAGTGCCTATACTAAAGTGAATTAAGCCCTAAATTGCATAATAAATCTCAGTTCATTTGATAATCAATTATATTCCAAAACACCAAACGCACTAGGTATCAAATGTACATATATCCAAATATAACAGTGTATGTTTGTCATGACCATTAATCTCATAAATAATCTTAAGGATCTATTTATTCATATAATACCAAAAGGGATCCCATTCCTTTACACCCCAGCCACCTAAGAGGTGTAGCCAGTGAAACCCCTATGAGCAAGGGGCTTTAATGTCACCCATTAATATTTCTTTACATTTTGTCTAATTAGTTGAATCTTCAAATTTGATGAATTGTTGTTGAATATTGACACCATGTTTCTCAAGGTTTAAATCACTGTCCAGCATGTAAGGGGCCACTTTAGCTTTACCCATTTATATGTCTCTACATATTCTGATTAATTTGTTGAATTTTGAAATTTGATGAATAGTTGCTGGATTATTGAGACCATGCTTCTCAAGGTTTAAGGTATTGGCCAGCAGTCATGGAGCCACTGCAACTGCACTGTTTTTTTATCAGAGTATTTCATTGTTCTTTACTCTTTTTCTAAGTTAGATTTATTTTATATATTTAATTTTTTTGGCTTGCATTTACGCATGGACAATTCTGTCATGTCCATTTGAAAAATAGATGCACATGAGATGTTCTGTTTATTTGTTCACTTTATATCTGGCTCCATTACCCACACCTTCTGGCCAAGTTGAAACTCTATTAGGGTGGCCTTCTGGTCATACTAGAGTTTCATGACTTCCTGGCTAGCTCCCAAGTTCTCAGAAGCCTTCTTCCAGGACTTGGACATCTGGTTTCTGATGGCTAGCATGTAGATTATCGGCGGGCCCGAGGCATATCATGGTTCCATTCTTTGCATAGCAACACAAGGTGAAACTCGTTCCAGCAGAATATTGAGAACCAGCCCCCGAACGTCAAAACACCTGGAAGTAGTTCCCTCCTTGACAAAGAAGCACTTATCTCATTGCTACATTTTACTTTGAGGTAAGAATTTAAAGGGTTTGCACCTTAGATAAAGTAGGACCAAAACGGTATTGATACCAAATTTATTATTGGCTCTGCTTTTATTTTCACCATTTAGGAACCTAATCAATGCCATTATATTGAGCCCCATTGCGAATCCATTCTGCCTGTTATTTTCCCAGGGTAAGTGCATATACACTGGCCATTAGGAACACGGTGGTGTCCATATATAAGCTCTTTCTCTTTTTTTTACAATAACTCCCTAATATATTCTTTCTTGCTTCAGCTAGAGCATTGGCATTGCATTTTATTGACTCTCCACAAGAGATTGTCCGACATTTGGAATCGCCCATATAACCCAGGTGAACATTTTATGACACCTTTACAATATTAAGTTACTATAGGTGATGGCCTTGGAGTAATACTGTTACACCTATTTTTTTATGGAGAGCCATATACCGTTCTCTATGATATTCCCAGTTACTAGAGAAATGGTGAACAAAAAGACACTAGAATTCTCTCTAGGAGTTCGGAGGCTTTTTGCCGCTCTCCTGTTTTAACTTCTATCATTCACGGACATGGACTCTGGTCTATCTATGGAGGAAGATTGTTTTACTATAAACATGGGATATAAGTGACACACTGGGAACGTGACATGGATTTGAATCTATCGATGAAGGTAGATTGTTTGACCACAAAAATGGGATATAAGGAACTTGATGCACAAACTAGACCATAGCTGTTACTGAAATATTTTGGAGGGTTATGAGACCTTAACCCGGATCTCTGTTGCTGTATGTGTTTTTACAGGATCTTTTCCATTATACATGGCTTCCTGATGAAGGCTGCTTAGCCAAAACGCGCGTAGGAGATGGGAACACAAAGCCATGATGAATAAGAAAGATTAAATCATATAGACCTCACAGTTTGGAATATGTGATGTTACAACGCGTGGTGTTACCACGCGGTAGGTAACAACGCGGTCGTTACATCGTCCGCGTTGTTACCACGCATGGCATTACATCGCAAGTCGTTTCAACGACTTGCGCTAGATGGCGCGCTGGACTTAGGAATAGTATAAATTACTATTCCTACTCCAGTTAGCGCAACAGCAGGGGAGGTGTTGGATTTAAAATCCAACACATTCCCTGGTGTTGCACGCCACCTAGCGCAAGTCGTTGAAACGACTTGCTATGTAATGCCATGCGTGGTAACAACGCGGACGATGTAACGTCCGCGTTGTTATCAACCCGTGTGGTATTACCAGCGTTGTAAACGCTGTCTCCCACAGTGTGAATAATAACTTCATTTAATAACGATAAAGAACATTGGAAAACATATCAAAGTGAACAATATTGTCATTGCATCAACAACAGAAGAACATGTCCTCCGTGTGAGATCCAAACTTGGAAATGTTAATATATTAAAGAAGGAAGAATTTATCAAAGTGAAGGTGTAATACCGAAATATTGTATAATGAAAAACATAATGAAGGATGAATGAGGATGTATGAATGAACGAAAGGGTTGTTTCATTATACAGCAATGATAAAACGTTTTTAATTAATTGAATTATAAAAATTGTATATAGATTGAAATGTATGTATTTAAGTAGTTTTTCTCTTTATGATATAATAAAATATTCTATATTTAGCTTTACATCTGGGTTTTGGTATTCTAATTCAGAGGCCCCCATCACAAACAGAACTTTTCGAATATATAGTTGCCTAAGGACTTTCTAAATATAATTGCTATGTTGTCCCTGGCTTAGGCACTCCATCCAGTATCAGGGGAACCCCTATATATGTACAGTTGTTATCATGTAGATAACCACATCCTGGGAGGGCTTCTTGGGAGCTTACTCCAGCCACTCCTTTACAAGACTGGGAGGTCCCCTAACAGGGTGTGCATGCAGAAGTCTGAATGGGATGAACTCAACTCCTTTCTGTGGCACCTACCTGTAGTGAAAGAGCAGGTATGGTAAGAGTATGTCCCACTTCCACCTCATGGGCTCAGACATGCCCATAATCATGCCTTTCAGGGCCCTGTTGAACCTTTCAACAAGCCCATTGGTTTATAGATGGTAGAGTGTGGAGAACTTGTATGTTAACCCACAATCTTTCCAAATCAATTTCATGTATGCTTACATGGAGTTGGTACCCCTGTCAGACACCACTTCTTTGGAAAACCCAAAAAGGGTAAAAATCTCCATCAGGGCTCTGGCCACTGCAGGTGTAGTTATAGCTTTCAGTGGGATGGCCTCTGAGTATCTAGTGGCACGGTCAACCAAACCCAGGATAAACCTGTTGCCCAAGGCAGTTTTGGGGTCCAAGGGACTCAAAAGATGCCCACCCTTTCAAAGCAGATACCAATGACAGGTAAGGGATTCAGAGGAGCCTTTAGCTTTTTCCCTATTTTCCCACTGGCCTGGCAGGTGAGACAGGTCCTGTAGATATCTGTGGCTATCCTCATCTGGGGCCAATAAAAGTTGGAGACAAGCCTTGCAAAGGTCTTGTCTTTTCCTAGATGTCCTGCCAGGGGTGTTTCATGAGACAACCCCAGTAGGAAGGCCCTGTAGCATTGGGGGACCACCCACATACTTGTTGCCCCATGCTGAGGAGCTTTAGGCTTACTATACAGGAGGTCATTCTTCCAATAAATGAGGTGATTTCTAGTGGTGCCACCCACTGCCCGGGCGTCAGCCAATTGCTTTATTGGTGGGCACTCCTACTGTGCTTTACATAGCTCCTCCCTGGTGGGCCCACTCTCTAATTGCCATCCAGTAAGTTCAGGCAGGTTTCTAAGGGAGGCAATATCCTCCCCGGTAGGCTCCAGGTGGCCTTCTCTGGTGCCTCATCCACTTGTACCGTGGGAGTTTCAGGGGCAGATTTCTCATTCCCCCTGCCCTTCCCTTTCTTGGCAACTGCTTTGACCATTCTTCCAAGCTCCGGGCTTATTTGACTCCCCTCCTGGGCAGCCATGAACCTGGTAGTCATACAGACCCACTCAGGTAACCCCAATATTTCTAGGTGTGACCTAAGCTCCACTTCCTGCTAGGCAGGTCATTTCCAAGCAAACAGTCTACAGGCATGACAGGGCTCACAGCTACTCTAACAGAATTTGAGACCTCCCCATTCAAAGGGAACCAGACCATAGGGTAGTGGCTCTCACAGTTGTCTGCTACTACAACCTGGTGGAATGTATTGGATAACATCACCTCTGAGGACACCAGACAGTATTCATGCTGGCTTCCGTGTTTCTCAGAGTCTCCACCCTCTTTCCACTAATGGAGACCCACTGCCTGTACTTGGAAGAATTAGAAGGCATGTGGGCTTTGGGCACCATCTCTCTGCCACCCAGGGACACTAGGATAACCTCAGCCGTTTCCCCCCACACTAACTGGGGCCACCTCCTCCCCAGGTATTACACTTGCCAACTCCTCGGTATGCCCATCATGGAGGGCCGTGTCGTAGGATACTTGGGATCACTCTTTAAGTGCCCAAAACTGTAGCACACGTAGCACTTTTGGAAAAAATTACCATTAACCTTGTCACCAAATCCAGATTTCTTGTGGTCAGTTTGGGACTGGGACCCTGTGCCTTGAGAAGCATTTTGGGGGCCTTGAGAGAACTCTTTCCTAGTTTTATCTCCCCCATTCCTTCTTTTGGTGGGAACACTGACCACTCTTTTCGGAGTCCCCCCAGATACCTTCTTGTGGACCCTGGTGTTCATCCAGCAGTTCACCTCCTTAGCAAGCTCCCAAGGGTCATAGACCGTACTATCCACAAGGTGTTGGCACAGCTCTGTAAAACAAAACGGAACATATGCTCTCTGGCAATCAGGTTGTACAGACCCTTTTAATCATTCAGTTCTCTGCCCTTCACCCAACCATCCAGTGCCTTTCAAAAATGATCCACACAATCCAACTTCTGGCTCTCCCTGAACTTCTGCCTACATCTCTCTGGGGTGAGCCCATATTTCCTCATTAGAACCTCCTTCATGAGGAAATACCTCATCCTGTCCCCTTTCCCTAGTTCAAACCGAGGTCAATAGGAACTTGGTTTGATACGTTCCTGTCGCAGGCACTAGGCCCAGCCACACAAGAGGGACATCATTTCAACACAAGTGGGGTAATGCTGAGTGGTAGGAATTTTGTGTATTCCTGCGGATTCCGGAAGTTTCTATCAGAGAAATGTAAGGAAAATGCCTGATTTCAGGCACAGTTTGAGGTGTCATGGCATTGTGGGATCTGCACAAGGCACACCACACTGTACTCCCCTAGTTGTCTAGTTTTCAAAAATGTGCAGTTTTGATAGGTTTCCCTAGGTGCCGCCTGAGTTAGGGCCCAAACTCCACAGCTATCCACTTTGGAAAAAACAAGTCCGATTTTGGTGAAAAACTTTGATGTATCCATGTTGTATTTTGGGCTGTTTCCTGTTGTGGCCACTAGTACTACTCAAACAAGTATAGTACCATTTTTATCAGAAGACATGTAGGAGAGTAGAATAGTATGATATTTGTTATTTTCAATCGGATTTCGTTGCATTTGTACCTTCCAAATGTAAGCCGGTGTGTAAGAAGGAAGACATTTTGAAAAATACCCTCTATATTATGTGCTAGTATGGGTACCCACAAATTCAGAGATGTACAAATAACCACTGCTCCTAAGCTCCATATCATGTGCCAATTTCGGAAATACATAGGCTTACTTCATCCCTATTTTTCACTCTACATTTCTCACCATATGAATTGGTCTATACTTGGTACTCTTTGAGACACCAATGTACTGTGCAGCTCAGTTGTTGGCTCTGGGTACCTTGGGTTCTTGGAGAACCTATGAACTCTATATATCCCCACAACCAGAAGAGTCTAGTGAACATAATGCTTTTGTAAGTCAACCATAGTCACAAAAGGTTACAGATCAAAATGTTGTCACAAATGGCCGTTATTTGCTACTCATTTTCAGTATTTCTTTATTTCAACAATTATGGGGTGATTATACTAACTAACATAAAAGTGATGCAAACCAGCACAAAATGTTTTTTTTATTATTTACTTGACTAAAAGTAACACAAAGTAGTGCACAGCGCTGCTTTGTGTTACTTAGCATCAAGGGGGGTAGTTACATCGGCGTTCCAATGCAATCACCCCCCCTTTTTGACACAAAACCCCAAAATGTGAGACTGGGTTTTGTGTAAAAAAATAACGCCTTTTGAAACCAAGTTTTAAAAGGAGAAATGTTTTCATTTCTCCTTTTTTTCGACTTTGCATGTGTGCTTTACTGTACAGCACCTCTACAAAGTAGGAAAAGTTTTAGAAGTTGTTTAGGCATAGTATTTTGCACTGGAAGGGAGTCCTTCCAGAACAAAACCTACACTAGACTCTCACACACATCATTGCACTATGGCGCAAAGGTGTGTGCATGGCACACAGCAACAAAATTCTGCGCTGGAACTAGGTAGAGGGAAGGAGAGTGCCATATCTCTGTAGATATGGCACTTTTCTGCTCCCACCCTGTCACGCAACACAGCGCAGCATTTTTGGCTGCTGCGCTGGGTGACAGTTTAGTAAATCTGCCCCTGATTTTCTTTAGGAAAACCTTGAAGGATCTACACACATGACCCCCTTGCTGAATGTCAGAATTTTATCTACATTTTAGAAATCTATAGCTTTTCTGTATCACCCATGGGTTTCACACTGGTTTCCACCACAAAATGGAAATAGGTTGAGAGCACAAAAAAATAGGATAAATGGGCTGCCTCCTTGAAAAATGTCAAAACTGTGGTAAAAAAAATATTTCTTTTTCAGCTCTGCATGTTCCTGAAAGCTAGGAAGATGGTGACTTTAGCACAGCAAACTGTTCGTTGATGTCATTTTTAGGGAAAGAAACAGACACTTTTATTCAGTGGTTTTTTCCTATTTTTCCCAAAATACTCCAAATATAGCCATATTTTGCCTTTTTTCTCTGTCCCCTCCAGGGGAATCCACAAACCCTGGGTACTTTTAGAATCCCCAGGATGTTTGAAAATAGGACACAAAATTGTGCTTATGACTCACTCAGGCTGGGCCAGGTGCGGGTTCAAGATGGTTGCAGCCTTTTCTGTCCCTGATCAGGAGGCCAGCCAATTTGTCCTTGGAGTTACACTGTTAGTCCTGGGTTCAATGAGTGGAACAGGGCTCAAGTATCAGGGAAGGCCCTTCTTCCGAGTGTTCAAGGCAGGCTTCAGGCAGCAAAGCAGTCCTTCCATGTGCAGCAAAGCAGTCTTCTGAAGTACACAGCAAACCACATCAGCAGGCAGACCTTTAACAGTCTTTATGCAGGTCCAGAGAGTGAATTGAAGATTGGGTCTGAGGATCATATTTTTATGCCTGGTGCCTTCTTTAGAGTAAGAAATGTTTCTAGAGAATTCCCTTTGAAATGCTTGGAATTTTCTGCCTCCCCTGCCCTGGTTCCAGGCTGGCTGTATAAATAATGCAGTGGTGATAATTTCTTTTTTGTGAAGGCAGAGCAGAGCCTATTCAGTGACAAGTGCAGCTGTGCCCAGTTCTGCCCCCACATCCTGCCAATGATGATCCATCCAGGCACACCTATTTCATCTATTGTGTGGCTGCCTGGGAGGAACAAACAAAGTTTAACGACTAACTACACCCAGTCATGTGACCCAGGAACAGGCTGCAGGGACCAAATAGTTAGGGCAGGAAAATGCCAACTTTATGAGCCTCAAAATTGCAAATTGGCTATTCGCTTCTGGCATAAGCCCATCAGGCACGATCTATGTAAAGGTCACAATTGGTTTGGCTCCTAGTGGGCAGATCAATTCAGAACCAGGATACTAATTGCTGTTACATGTTTACACATGGTGAAATAGTCATTTGTTTTTGTTACTTGTGGATTTTTTGTAAATTGTTTGTGAGATGTATGTGTATGTCGAGTTTTGACTAAAGATTTCATGAATTGTTTTCTTACATATATGTTGGTCCACTGTGTATGTTTTTGATGTATATAAATGATCTTTGAATGTGTTTGATCAGAATATAAATTAAATGGTGGCCGCCTCAATTGATTTGCGTGCCCACGGAATTCAAAGTTATTGTATGTGTAAAATGATGGTCAGCATTGGCAACAGTTCATTTGGTGTATACTGTTGTGTGGCCTAGCCTTGCTGACCCATATTGGCCCAACCCCTGCTTTTTTACCTAATGCAGTTAGCGAGTGCACACTCGTGAGGGTTCTCAGGGTATTTTGTTACCCTACAACAGTTTGTATTACTACAGTTTCGTAAGCCGAGTAGGTTCCTCAAGGTCTCCTTCTACCGGCCCTGAAATAATATCTGAACAAGACACTTTGTGATACATAGAGGACCACATACAAAGATTAATCAGTGCACTTTTATTGTCTACCTCGGTCACGTTAAGTTCTACAGCCAAACAACAAAATGAGTCTGACAAATTGCTCAGATTAAAAAAAGAAACACATCTGTACGGATTTACATGGACAGCTTCTTTTAGAACATTTGAAGGCTGGTACTATTCCAAGGGGCTCAAGATAAAGAACATTCCAGTAATTTTTATTGAGGATCCTGAATACAGGAAAGGCTACAGTTGTATGGGTACAAAATGACTCAGAGACTTAATGGTGCTCACAATTGAGACAGCACTAAGACTCTCAAAGAAACAACTTGTTTGCATTGTTGGCATTGGAGCAAGAACTCAGGGACAATCATTCACTTTCGGATGCCTAAATATTATTAGAGAAAATAGACAAGGAAATCACTGAATTTAAAGATTTCACCATCAATCAAAAGAATACAAAGTTTGAAAGGGACAGAAAATCTTTCAATCTAGAAGTAGTATACCCTTACCTAAAAGTGACGTCTATACTCGTCCGAATGTCAGAACATTTCTACCTGAGTATCAGGCGAGGTCGAGACCCCAGGTCATTCCTTTCTCAGATACATCGTCATCCTCCGCAGGAGAATCAGACGCTGGGGAAGGCACTTCAAATCAGAATCCACAAGCAAGGAACCAGCAGGCTTTTTTGAAGAAGAGGCAGCCAAAGAGGCAGAGGCAGGAACAGATATTCCAACCAAGCATGGGAAATGCCAACCTGCTGGCAGTACTACAAAAAACGAATAACATCCCCCATTTTCTATCGTTCTAAGAGAGTTCTCTCAGAAGCAGAGGAAAATATTCTGTCCATGGGGCTTTCCTTTGTTCCAACAAAACGCACTAACTTTGTGTGCCTAAAATCTAAAATGTTGGAATTTTGCAGAAGGATAAGACTCAAAGTATTCTTCTTAGAACATGATCCTCCTCAAAACCAAGAAGCTTCAGGATTAAGAAACAAAGGTACATTTTGCTCTCCACCCAATATTGTTTCAAAAGAAAGGCTCATTTTTTAGCAGATTGTATTATCGGCCATAAACCATCTTGAAAACAAAAAAGAGTTTGTTAAACACATAGGGCCCGATTCTGATGCGGGTTGGAAAAGCTTCCCGACCGATGGCCTGATTCTGATGCGGTTAGGAAGGCCTCCTAACGGCATTTGCTCCTTCCAAATCGGATCGGGAACATGTCTTCCCGACCGAGTTCCCAATTCTGATGCGGTTAGGAACAAATGTTCCCATTGAAGTCAATGGGAGTTCAACCAAATCGTATCTGGAAACATCCGGATGCATCCTACTCTGCCGGTTGGACTTTCCCGATCCGAGTGGGTCGGAAACCATTTCCCAACCGATTCGGTCGGGAAGCTTTTCCAACCCGCATCAGAATCGGGCCCAATGTCTCCAAAGACCAGAGAATCGCTTTGGCTGAATTACAAAAGGATAAGACAATAGTGATTAAACAGGTGGATAAGGGTGGTGCTATCGTTATTTGGTCAGCTGAGGATTACAAAAGAGAGGGAGAGGGACAAGTCCACAATCATGAATTCTACCGAAAGATCCAAGGGGATCAAACTAAAAAACTGCAAGGCGGGGTGACCACCGTGATAAAGCAGGCATTTGACAATGGCCTCATTGGACCAAAAGAATGTGAATTACTAAGAAAACAGAAATCCCAGGACACCTGTCCTGTATTTACTTCCTAAATTACAGAAAAATGAAATGACACCTCTGGGACGCCCCATAGTCTCAAGTTGTCACTCAGTACTAGAACCAATTGCAAAATATGTGAATGTCTTTTTAAAGCCTTTCATGCAACAAGTTCCATCATATCTCAGAGACACTATGGACTATATCAATACAATAGAAGATCTGCAGTTCAGTCCTGACAATCAGATAGTGGTCACTTTAGATTTGGTGTCACTTTACACCCAGATACTCCAAGAAGAAGGACTAGAAGCCATCAAGATATACCTGGAGACAAGGCCATGGCCCCAACAAGTTCCCACTGAATTCATCATGGAGCTAGCTCATTTTGCTCTAAACAAAAAATCATTTCAAATTTGGAGAAGAATTGTTTGTCCAAGTGAAAGCAACAATCATGGGTTGTCCCTTCGATCCAGAATTGGCAGTACTTTATATGGCCTAATTCGAGCAACTCTTTATTATCAAAACAACCCTTTTGTCCAATACATCTCCAAATGGTTGAGATTTATTGATTATATTTTTTGCATTTGGACAGGCCCGGAAAACTCTTTGAACCAGTTTTTTGACTGGTTGAACTACAGCTCAAATGACATAAAGGTTAGTCTCAATAGCAACTGTTAAACCATAACATTCCTGGATGCTGAAGTAATTGTGCAGAATGGGAAGTTAAAACCTACACTACATACCAAACCCACCAATCGGGAATAAAGCCTTGCACTACTCGAGCCCCCACCCTCAAAGCCTCCGAGACAATTTGCCCTACGGGCAATTTCTAAGGATACGACGGAACTGTTAAAAAAAAGATGAATATTTCCACCATGCTCAGAATATATTAAGCAGACTGAAAGAAAGACGTTATCCCAATAAGCTGTTAAAGAATTCTATGAAGAGAGCCTGGTGGACCCCACGAGGAGCACTGTTGACTAAGAAACAAAAAAAGCCATCTGAGAAGCTGGTGCGTGTTCACTTTTTGTACACAGACTAATAACTTTAAGAAAATTGTTTTACAAAATTGGCACCTCATTTTCAAATTTGACAAATCATTTGAAAGACCTCTATCTGCCCCGAAAAAAGACTGCAACATAGGAAGCCAAGTGGTACGAGCATGCACCCCACCACCCCCAACCCCACTGAAAAGCAGTTTGAGACAGTTGAGGAATCTTACACCGTAGAGGGTCACCACAAATTTGGGATGTGCACATGTTGTATGTAGTCAATGCATAGAAGGCACTGAAATCGTATATAAAGGCATCAGATGGAGGCATACTGACTTTTCCAACTCCAACTGTAAAACCAAAAATGTAATATATGCAATCAGTTGCCCATTCAACAAACCTTACATTGGGAAGACCAACCAAGAACTGAGACAGAGAATTACACAACACAAGTCGAGAATAAGGCGAAAAGTAACAGCAGCACCACTAGTGGATCACTTTGTGGGTGACCATCACTCCGAAAATGAATTACGATGGACAGTTTAGGCAGTGGTTACACCGGACCCAAGGGCCGGAGACTTGGAAAGGTGACTGATGAGAAAAGAAGCCCATCTCATAATACTGTTCAGCAAAGTCACAGAAGGATTGAATTAGATGAATGAGCTGCAGAATTTATGAAGAATTCAATATGGCAAGCTTTAGCTGATACCAAATGTTCTTATGAATGATGCCTGTACAATTTCTGTATTTTCTACAGGAATATAGCACCAGCCAAAACAACTATACTTAGGATTAATAGGGGAAGTTCAAACCGTATTCACACAATCATGTGCACTACACAGATTAATTTGTAATTCCCCTTATTTTGAGTTTTTTTATTTTGGACTACATGCCCCACAATGCTTTGCATTTGATTCTAAGGCACCCCGTTTGAATCAACCAACTCCACCTGAGCTGATTGGTTACCAACTCCTAATGGGTGGAGACTGAGATTTTTAAAATATAGCCTCACTTGGAGAGACTCACTCCTTGCTTTACATCAGAATTAAAGATTTGCGGAAGAAGAACTGATTCTCACAAATAAGAAGCAGCAGTCATTACTCGCGCTAACAAGCCAACCGGATGGTTGTTTTAAACTCATACTTACATTGTTTCCAAATGTATCCCCGGCAATAGTGTCTTTAAATAAGTAACACACAGAAAAGGGGCTGCTTGATTTCAACCACACCCGCATTTTGTTTCTAATATGGGGCATTCCCAGATCGGTTGGGACGGAAGTTTAATTCTGGAAAGTTTTTTTCATCAATTAAGTGGGTAGCATTACACAGGCCCACACTCAAAAGTTTCATTACACAAATTATACAAGAACTATCCGTCCCGTGTTTTCGCTTTTCCATCGTTTTTTTCATTTGTAGTGTGAAAAGAAGGATGGAATGCAGCAATAAGAGGCTGGCAAGCCCATTCCTCAAGACAAGTGAGTAAACGCAACATTCTTAGCAAGCCCCTTAATGGCCAAAGAGTATGGCAGATGTTGTCCATTATCCTTCAATGCCCTCCATATTGTTTTTTAGAAAGGGCTGGGATAAGTTAATTCCAAGAATATTCCGAGGTTCAAGACACAGGTCCACAGCTTGACTGCAGGTAAACAGTGAAGGTGATAGCTATGGGATGTTTGATTCCATACGTGCACACTCCTGAATCACTAAGTGACACCATATTTTTCTTTTAGAGTATCCACTTGTTCTGAGTTCTGAGGAGAACCCTCAAATCATATAGAGTTCGAAACGCATCGACAGTGGCATAGTCTGTAGAGCGTGAAGTAGGAACATCACTGGTATGCAGGGAGAATGGTTAAAACTGTGTAAACAATAGATCCCTGTTATGAGCCACAAAGTTGCAAGTTGGCTATCCGCTTCTGGCATAAGCCCATCATGAAGGAGCTATGTAAAGGTCACAATTGGTTTGACTCCCAGTGGCCAGATCAATTTAGAACCAGGATACTAATTGCTGTAACATGTTTACACATAAGTGAAATAGTAATGTGTTGTGTTTTTGTCACATGAATGTTTTGTAAATTGTTTGTGAAATGTATGTGTGATTCGATGTTTTGTCTAAAGATTTCATGAATTGTTTTCTATAATATATGTTGGTCCACTGTGAATGTTCTTGAAGTGGTTGAGTTAACAACAAGAGTAATTTTTCCAGTCTTAGATATAAATCATCATTACTCTTAGGAAGTGACTCTTTTGTCAGTGCATGCAAGTCCACCACAGGGATACTTTCAGGGCCGTGCTAGACTTGGCCTTCAGTCCACCCCTTTTCCTTTTGACTGGAGGTTCTCTCGGGGGCGTTGGGCCCATTTCGCCCTGGGTAAGGGAAGCATTATGTGGGCTTAATGGTGGATCCTCTCAAGTCGTTATAGCTGTTTGTGCTGCTATAGACATTTTTATAGAGATTTCTGCTGGAAACAGTTCTCTCCTCCCTTCACCTAAGGAAAGGTGGCGTTCCGTCAATGTGATCTCCTTAGAAAGGGTATTTGCCGCCCTGGTCAAAAAAGAGTCCAAGGTGTTGACTGCTTCCCCCCGGCTCTCCTTGAGGTATCTTAGGCTTACCCATTGGATCGGGATTGTTCAGAGAGTCAGCCAAATCAGAACTCTTCGACCACGGGTTACAGGGGTGGCCCAGCCCAGCCTCTTCCGGCCGCTGACGGGCCCACCCTTGGCCCGAGCTTGGCTCAGGCGTGTCCCGCGCAGTGGGAGCCCAGCAGGGATTTATCGCACCTCCGAGCGCAAGGAAGAGCGTGGGCGGCCATCTGTCGCAAGGGAATCTGGGGCTGGCAGTCCTGCCTTCCACCATCAACAAGGTTCGTCTCCCGTGCTGCGGGTGCCTAACAGGGATTTATCTGCGCCTCTGGGCGCAAGGAAGAGCGTGGGTGACCTCCTGCTGCAAGGTAATCTGGGGCTGGCAGTCCTACCTCCCACCAGCAACAAGGTTTGTCTCCCGGGCAGCGGGAGGCCAGCAGAGATTTATCGGCGCCTCCGGGCACAAGGAAGAGCATGGGTGGCCTCCTGCCGCAAGGGAATCTGGGGCTGGCAGTCCTGCCTCCCACTGGCAACAAGGTTCGTCTCCTGTGCAGGGATTTATTGGCACCTCCGGCGCAAGGAAGAGCATAGGCGGCCTCCTGCCACAAGGGAATCTGGGGCTGGCAGTCCTGCCTCCCACTGGCAACAAGGTTCGTCGTTTTGATATGCATAAATGATCTTTGAAGGTATTTGAACAGAATATACATTAAATGATGGCCGCGTCAATTGATTTGCATGCCCACAGAATTCAAAGTTATTGTCTGTGTTAAATGATGGTCAGCATTGGCAACAGTTCTTTTCTAAAAATGGCATGCTCAAAATTGTAAGGTGGATTTTAAATTACAATTTCACAGACACCAAACATGAAATATTTACATGTTCCTAATCAAAAGCTAGCACTTATTAAAAGCAATAAAGCAAAACAATGTTATCCTATCTGAGAGGTAGGCCTCACAGTAGTGAAAAACGAATTTGGGAGTTTTTCACTACAAGGACATGTAAAGCTTAAAAGTACATGTCCAACCATTTAATTACAATGCACCCTGCCCTATGGGCTTCCTAGGGCCTACCTTAGGGGTGACTTATATGCAATAAAAGGGGAGTTTAAGGCCTGGCAAGGGTTTATATTGCCAAATAGAATTGGCAGTTTAAAACTGCATTGAGGCTTCAATGGCAGTCCTGGGACATGTTTTAAGGAGCGACTTACGTGGGTGGCACAATAAGTGCTGTAGGCCACTAGTAGCATCTAATTTACAGGCCCTGGGTATATGGTAAACCACTTTACTATGGACTTTCAAGTAAATTAAATATGCCAATCAGGTGTAGCCAATTTTACCATGTTTAACGATGAGAGAACAAGCACTTTAGCACTGGGTAGCAGTGGTAAAGTGCACAGAGTCCTATAGCCAACAAATAAGAATTCAGCAAAATAGGAGAGTGAAGGCACAAAGTTTGGGGGAAGACCACCCTAAGGATGACAAATCTAACATTCAGCCCATGTACAAATGTATACCAAAGCTCACACTGATAGCAAATTATTTCTCCTCAGTCTCCGAAGAGATTAGCCTCCTTCACGTCTCTGTCATATTTATAATTTGTTTGAAATTTCTCACACTCAAAAATACGCCCCCAAATCATGCACCTGTTAAATTAGAAAGGGGCGTGGAACTGAATGCTAACGTCATTGGAAGGTGTATAAAACAGGTGCATTAAACAAGGAGTGATGAGATGGCTTTGCTTTTTGGTCTATTCTCCTGGTTCATCTCTCTTGTGTGTTACAGAGAAGGACGAATGTCTCAGAAGAATAAACTGTATTTATTCAGTAGTCATCATTCAACCTCCAGTGTCACCTCACAGGCTCAACTGACAGACAAGATAAACTGTCAGTGACACTGGAACATTCCAAAGGAGGACGATAGAAAGGGGCGGGGTTTATGGGAGAGACCACCTTATAAAATGGATGAAACATTATAATGACAAAATCTTATGAAAATAATAAATATATATAATAAGTTATAACATTGTGCAATATCATATATAGCCTTATTATGAGTTCAGTGAAGAGCAGGCTACACAGACAGAACTCACAAGAGCTTATGGGACACAAAAGAATCCAATACCAAAGGGAGTAATTACTGTTCGGTTCTCCTGACAGTTCTCTGCTTTTTAAAAACACATCAATCAAGTGATATTGTCAGGGAACACACTGATGAAAAGGAAATGTTCCAAATGTTAAAAAGAAGATGGACAGTAAAGGAACGCCGTCTTCAGATATGAGCTGGACATTTCCCAGAGAGATAAAAATAGAAGTGACAATTAGAGATTCGACTTAGCAGACATATTTCTACCTTCTGCGTTCTGGTACAGGCACAAATCAACCCCATAATAGTATCCAGTGGGTAATTTGTCTGACTGAGAGAAAAAATAGGCCTGGGCACCAAAATCAAAGTAGCCCTCATATGTGAATCAAATAGCTAAAAAACGGCAGCCCACATTCGCAAAATCTGGTCAGTTTTGAACTTGTAATACATGCAGTATGTGTATTTCGTAAGGCATAGGAGACTGCATGCATTTGTTTATTGTAGGGAATGTTTGTGGTAATATCAGGGAAATCAACAGTAAAAAATGGCCTAACAGAGCATAAAACAGGCCCAAACACTAAGGGGCATATTTATGACGCCCTTGGGCCGCTGCAGTGTCACTTTTTGTCACGCTCCGGTGGGGCAAACCTTGAAATCGTATCTATGAGGCCACGCAAAGTGACTTTGCATGGCTTTGAATGCCCTCATAGATATGGAGTAAGGCAAGGCAGCTCAAATTGCTGCGTTGCCTTACTCTGCACTCAGGAGGTGTTCCATGGGCATTGCAGTGGGTGTTCCCATGCAACACCCATGGATTTTGATGCTTCCCCAGATCTGCAAGACCATGTAAACCTGGGATTGCGTCAAAACCTTACGCATCCCAAGGTGAGGCGCAACGAGGAGAAATAACTTTATTTCTCCTCGTATATTCCTCTTTCCATTTGTGCTGCATTCTGCAGCATACATAGAAAGAGGAAAATGCCTCCCTGGATTGTTTTTGTGCAAGAAGGTGCCCCTTCCTGCATAAAAACAATCCTGCCGACAACACGGGCACCGCTGCACTATGGTGCAAGGGTACCTGCAGTGGCGCTAGGCTGCTGAAACGGTGCCAGTCCAGGGGAAAAGAACAACAATGCACTGTATTGGATAAATACGGTGCATGCCTGCCCTTTCATTTTGAAGGTGACTTTCTGTGCTGCCCTACACCAAAACCCCATAAACGAGACCTTACCTGTCTGACCAGCCCTTCTTTCACTGCCATATTGCCCTCTAGGCAATATGGCAATATGGTAATCGGCGCCCATGTTGGGCAGAAATGAGCCTAACAATTAAGGGGCCCCAACTACCCAGAGGACCCCATTCAGCCCAAGACCAATACATATCTGTGAAACATGAGAGATTTAGGGGTATTGCATCACTTTCTGCATCCCGCATCACATATTGCAGGGGGCGCAATCATTTTGCCTTATGCCACAGTTATCAAAGAGAGAAGAGGTACAGCATGCAAATCAGAGCTGTATGCTTCTCAGACCTGAATAACCATTAGAGCATGTGCAACAAGAGTGAATGTACCTCTCTCATACCACCAGTGGAGCATTAGCAGTAGCAGTGCAAGTAAGTGCCAGGTTAATGATTTTAGGAGCAAGACATTTTTTGCCCCCATCCCCTGTTCAGGACAATATTGCATTTATTACTGATTCTTAGGTAATTCAAGCCTTTGTGATGCCAAACAATGTTGAATTTTATAATACATTTTCAAAAAATGGCAGCTCCTTAAAGCAGCGAAAGGCTCAAGGTGTCCTAAAAGTGCAAACTGCGGGGTGACCACCAGCTAAATAGTCTCAAAAGAAAGATTGAACAACCTTGATCAACCCATTCCATTTTGTGCTTGGATTTCGATTTTTTTTTCTTGCAACAATATTTTACATGGAATTTTGCATCTAACCAGCCTTTCTTCCTTCCATTGCAGGAAAGACATGGTAAGAGAAACCTAGTGAATGTTTGGTAGACTAGTGCACAAAATATAACAAGCATGGACTGCTTGAAATTGTATCTTTAATTGCATAACTTTTGTGACCATAAACAAAACCCTCTTCACAACTAGCATTTCTGCTGCAACAGTGAAAATCACAGCACTGCTTTAAGGACTTCAAACACTTCATTGGGTAAAATTCTCTCCCTCTTCCTCGTTCCTCCTCTCCTCTTTGTATGTGTACACTTCCCTCACTAGCCAGTGACCTCTGACTCTGAGTAAGAAATGGGAGGAATTGGGAGAAAGGGGAAGGACAGAACTTTAAACAGAGTACTATAGCAAGAGAGGTAAAGTAGACCGAAAAAGGATGCAGAGTAAGAGATGAGGTGGAGAGATAGGTGAGATAGTATAAAAGAAAGAAGAGGAGTTAGGGAGAGATATAGTGGCAAAGAGATAGGTAAGGGTTGGAAAATGGCCCTCTCTGAAGGGTCACCCAAACATTTTGCCTTCCTCCTCCTCTTTTTCAGACCTTGTTTTTGTTGGTCTTAGGACTTAGCACTTTACCACTGCTGACCAGTGCTAAAGGGCATGTGCTACTCCCCTAAGCACGGTAACATTGGTGTATACACAATTGACACTTTTAGTTTACTTTCAAGTCCCTTGTAAAGTAATATACCATATACCTAGGGCCAACAACCTAAATGCTACTGTGGGCCAGCAGCACTGATTGTGTCACCCACACAAGAAGCCTTTCAAACCTGTCTCAGGCCTGCCACTGCAAAGCCTGTATGGGCATTTTACTGCCACTTCAACTAAGCAGTTAAAACCACTTGCCAAGCCTTGAACTCTCATTTTATTACACATATGTCACCCCTAAGGTAGACCCTAGGTAGACCTAAGGGCAGGGTGCTGTGTAAGTAGAAGGTAGGACATGTACTTTTAAGTTTCACATGTCCTGGTAGTAACACCTAAATTTGTTTTTCACTAC
The DNA here is from genome assembly GCA_963921515.1 of Calotriton arnoldi. Lineage (NCBI taxonomy): Eukaryota > Metazoa > Chordata > Amphibia > Caudata > Salamandridae > Calotriton > Calotriton arnoldi. Next base: position 651,896 of record CAWUFW010008844.1, read on the forward strand.
CGTGAGGCCTACTCCTCTCATAGGCTAGCATTGGGAATTCCCTAATACACTTTTAAGCTGTAATTCATGATTAGAAAGGAGTAGCTGCATCATGTTTCATATCTTTAGTGTAATTCTGACCTGTTGTTTTCGCAGGGGTGAGATGCAAGATCTGAAGCAAGGTCCCAACTTCCCACACCCACCAATGTCAGCCCATCAGTGTCAAAGCTAACACAGTAGATTTGGGGGAAGAGGGGAAACAAAGCAAGGAAAGGGAGAAGGGAAGACACAGCATCAACACGCATCAGGTATGGATATTCTTGTTGAATGGTCCTTATGTGATTCCTGTAGTAGAGATAAGGTTATATGTATTACAATGAGCATGTTTATTTATTTATTTTGTGTCTTGTAAAGCGCCTGAATCACCCCCAGAGAGGTATCTCTGCGCTGCGGGAGAGCTACAGTAAGGAAAAGAAGAGGGTTTCAGAAAAGCTCGGTTTTGAGGGGCTTACGGAAAAGTAGGTAATCAGGGCATTTCCGGATGTGGCTGGGGAGTTGATTCCAATAGGAGGGGGCTAGGTAGTAGAAAGCTTTCCCACCTATGCGGGATTTCTTAACACGGGGCACCAGAAGTAAGATGAAAATAACACTGAGACCCAATTAATGATGCGATGGGATAACTACTTGTAGAATTGCCTCTTCCGCTTAGGTATATTGATATTATAAAACAGGGTCAGTGGTATATATCTATATGGAAGAGATATATAATTATGAGCTACTACTTAGGACAACAAGACACAGTGATCAAAGAGCTATACATTATAACTAACCTAAGAGATGTTCACCGTGGAATCTAAATAGGCCCCCTTATTATTAAAATCCAATAAAACCAGGAGACAACACAAAAACATTTTCTTCAGGAAAGGTTAATAAATAAAAAAAATACACAAAAATGTGCAGGGCTAATTACTAAGAATGTAATTCAGCCCCATCAATCTCAGGAGACTAATATTATATTTGTATTACTTAAAGCCATCAAGCAATGTCATCAAGGGAACAGAATCTGCATACACCGAGGAGACTATCTCAGATAAGTACCGTGTTTGATTCATGCAAAGTAAAATAAATGTTACCATTTAGAAGAGCATGGATTCTTTGTGAGTAATCAATTTATTTTGTTCAGGAAACAACTGAAGGCCCCCGCAGCGCGTCAGGAGAACAGCCGTAATTAGGAAGGGATCTGAAGGCCCCTGCAGCGTTGGGCGAACCGCCATAATTAGGGAAGGATCTGAAGGCCCCAGCGGTGTCGGGCGATATCAGCGGAGAGGAACAGGATCTGAAAGCCCCAGCGGCGTCGGGCGAAATCAGGGGAGAGGAACAGGATACCAGGGAGAGAACTCCAACAGACATCGGAGCCACCCGGAAGGAAGTCAGGTAAGCGAAGAGAGGCCGGACGGGAGACACACGCCCATCAACTAGAACACAAGTGCTCTTCCGTCCGGCTCAGCCTCTTTTGTTCCTGGCTTGCTCCGCCCCTCATGCACACACAATCTGGAGCAGAGCAGGCCCGACAGTACACCCCCCCAGGATAACTACTCCCCACCAGTTTAGGTTTACCCGTATAGCGTCCGTGAAAAAAATGCAACAGTCAAGGGGCATGGACATGTCCAGCAGGTTCCCATGTATGGTCCTCCAGACCATACCCTTTACAATGAATCAGATACTGCAAACAACGTCTCACTCTACGAGAATCCACAATAGCCTCCACTTCATATTCAGGGTCGTCATCAACCAAAACTGGGGGGTTGAACAGGTAAACTTGTACCCTGCACCACTGGTTTCAATAAGGATATATTAAAACCTGGGTAGATTTTGAGAGAGGAAGGGAGATCCAACTTCATGACAACAGATTGATTACCTTTATGATGGTATAAGGACCTATGAAACTGGGTTTGAACTTTCGTGTTCCCTTCACTGCTATCATATGTGTGGATAACTATACCCTGTCTCCCATGGCATAGTCAAGGGACGGCCGGCGATGGAGATCTGCATTCTCCTTGTACATGCTTTTAGCTTTGTTTAGGTTCAATTAGGCTGTCTTTTGTGTTTCATGAAGTTGGTTTACAAATTCTAGGGCAGAAGGGGTATGTGTGGAAACAGGCGGAGGCAACAATAAACAATGAGGATGAAATCCATAAATACAGGAAAAAGGAGAATAACCAATAGAAGAATGCTTCCCATTATTAAAAGCAAACTCAGCCGCCCATAAAACTGTATCCCAATCAGCTGTGGAAAGAAGCAATTGACACCTTAGATATTGCTCTAAACATTGGTTCACTCTTTACGTCTGACCATCTGTTTGAGGATGATGGGCAGATGAAAGACGCACATCAATATATAACAAGGACCCCGACCCTTTCCAGAATTTTAACACAAACTGGGGACCTCAGTCAGATACAACAATAGATGAAAGACCATGTAATCTTACTATGTGTTGTAGAAATATGGTAGCCAACTCTTTAGAGGTAGGCAATGTTTTCAAAGGAATGAAGTGTGACATTTTGGTCAACATATCCACAACTACAAGAACCTCACTGAACGCCTTGATACTTTTTGATAACTCTACAATAAAATCCATGGAGATGGAATGCCATGGAGTGGGGGGTGTTGGCATGGGCGTCAATAATCCAGCTGGGACCTGGTGAGAACTTTTGTCTGAGCACAAACATGACATTGTTGAATATACTGGTGGGTGTCCTGGACCATAGTGGGCCACCAAAAGGATCTTCTGAGGAGTTCTATGGTTTTCTTGTAACCTGGGTGTCTTGATAACATGTGAGAGTGGCACCATTGAAGAGCTCACAGATGTAGAGGTTTTGTGGGAAGCACCAAACCCCCTTGGATATACAGGATATCTTGTACTCTTACACCAATGTGTTTTTGTTCTCTAGTTTTCTAAACCTGTTTGGAGTATTTTTGTGGTGTTTCCATTGTGCTACTGTGTGTGTGTGTTGCACAAATTCTTTACACATTGCCTCTTTAGATAAGGCTGACTGCTCTGTGCCAAGCTACCAGAGGGTGAGCATAGGTTATCTTTTAGTGTGTATCTAGCTTACCCTGACTAGGATTGTGGTCCCTAGTTGTACAGGGTGCATATCTCTGTGAACTAGAGACCCAATTTCTAACAGTAGAGTATTAGAGTGCGATAGCAAAAGGCAGAGGTAGGGGCAAGGAAATATATAGAGCGGGAGAGGTGTGAGGTATACCAAGAGATGAGGTGGAGAGAGAGGTAAAATAGCAAGATCGATATGTTGGAAAGAGGCAAAGCCAGAGCTAGGTAATGATAGAGAGGTAAGGTGGTGCAGAAAGTATAGGGAAAACACTGAGGCAAAGCAAAAGGTAGAAAGATCGTGGTGTAAGATGGAAATAGTGATAAGGTTTCAGAACGAAAGGAGGTGAAGTAGAGACAGAGTGGGCTAGAGCAGAGGTAAAGAGGTGAAACTGACATGTTGGTAGTGAGAAAAGGTGCATTAGAGAAACAGTTGTGAAGACAGAAAGACAGAGATGAGATGGAGAGTTGAGTTAGAGAGTGTGAGTTGTACATGAGAATGAAAGTGCCAAGAGAGGTTTGAGACAGAGAGCGAGAGATATAGAGAGAGAGCTAGCTATAGAGAGAGAGATATAGAGAGAGATATAGAGATATGACCTCTCTGAAATGTTGAGAATTTTAAGCTAGAGGGGTATTTTGAGAGCAAGATGATATAAACATAAGTGAGAAAAAAGAATAGAGACAGAAAGAGAATTTGCTGGTATAGTTGTAGAGTATAGATGGGCATAACTCGTGTAATTCAGTGTAGCATAAGCTTGTGGAATTAACTGAGAATTTGTCAAGTTTATGCATAATTGCTCGAGAAGAGTAATGCTACGTTTAGCTCTATTTCTTACAGCAAAACTACCCCCTCATGTCCAAATGTGCACAAGAATGCATTTTGCGCTAAGAAATCGTACCAAATGCAACAGAACACGAATAGCGAGCGCAAACAACCTCTTGTGTTCGCTAAATGCGCACTTGCAGTAGGATTTTCCCCCACTTACACCCGTCATTTAATGCTATTTTCTTAGCACAAATATGTCTCTGCACATCCAAAATGGCCACACAATTGCATTTTACGCTAAGAAATAGAGCTAAGTGAGCTCTTGGGGAAGGATTTTCCCCCAACTTACTTCTAGCATTTAGCACCATTTATTAGCATAAAATGAACTCTTGTGTCCAACATGGACACAAGGATGCATTTTACGCTAAGAAATGGCACTAAATTCAACAGAGTACGAATAGCGAGTGGACGCTTTTTAAATGTGCTGTTGTGGTAGGATTGTTTCCTCCCAAATTACTCTTAATTTATTTTTATTTTTTTCGTTTTATATAGTGCGAACTCGACCCGAAGGTATCAGAGCGCTTTACATGAGCACCAGTTGCGTTACCGACGGACACATTTATTTTTGTTGAGGCACGGGGAGATTAAGTGAATTGCCGAGAATCACAGGATGTTGAGCGTCCCTGCCGAGGCTTGAAACAAGTTCCCCAGCTTTGAGGTTGATCGCTCTAGCCATTAGGCCACATCCTATCGAGCAATAGTAATTGCGTTATTATTGGTAATTCTTCATCAATTCTTCATCAGAATTACCCAAATGACTCCAATTACTCTGGCATAATTGGTATATATGCCATGGTATGGCATTCATCTATGTAACCTTGATGTGAAAAATAAACTAAAGTGATAAGCTCACGATCTCGGGAGTGCCACTGTGATTCCTGTACACTATTGGATGGAAATGGACGTGTGAGTATATAATATATATGTGTGCATGTGTGCGTGTGTGTGTGTGTATGTATACAATATATGTGTGTGTGTGTGTATAATATATATATATATATATATAGATATTATCTACTGGCGGTCGCCAGTAGATAGTTATAGTTAGGACCTATTTTCCATAGGAAATCCGCGACATTCTATTTGAAATAACTCTTGCGTCGGTTGACGAATCTTCGCGAAATTTTCAAACTTTATGGCCCGCTCCGGTCCGCTCCTACCCTGAAAGTCTCAGGGTGATTCGTCAAGCGGGGGCCGAGAAAAAGGGGGGTCCCAAAACGTGTTTTCCCCATTCATTTTCCCATAGGAAACTTTAGACACGACTACAGCCCGAACTGCTGAACGGAATTACACCAAATTTGGCAAAGAGGTAGTTCTTGGTTCAGAAAGAACCCTTTTTGTTAAATGGTGTAAATCCGTTCAGTAGTTCCTGAGAAAATCAAAAGTTAAGTCACATATATATCTATGGCCGAGTAGGGTCCGCGTACCCTCCCGACCACGAGCTGCATGCTAATTGGCTGTCAAGTGGCTGTCAACACTCCAAATCAGGAAGTGTTGGCAGCCATTTTATCCTCGGTAGAACCGAGGGACAGAAACAAGTGCGCAAAGCGCAAAAGGGAGCAGGGTAGAAACACCCTGACCCCTAGGTCTGCTCAGGGGTCCCACAAGGACCCCCTGGGCAGAAAAAGCATTTAAAAAAAAAATCGGCGGATGCGCTCAGGGTGCGCGGATCCTGCCGATTAGAAAAAAACCCAGAAGAAACAAGTGCGCAAAACGCACAAAGGGGGCAGGGTAGAAACACCCTGACCCCTAGGTCTGCTCAGGGGTCCCACAAGGACCCCTGGGCAGAAAAAGCATTTAAAAAAAAAATCGGCGGATGCGCTCAGGGTGCGCGAATCCCGCCGTAAAAAAAAAAATTGAAGCGCGGTCTCCCGCGCTCGATGTTATTTTGCCCCGGGTGGCCCAAGTCCCGGGGGCATGCGGAGGTGGGTTTATAGTTAATGGGGGGCCTCTAAGGCCCCAAGCCCGAGGACCGCCACCCCCGGGGCTTTCTAATAAAAATGTTGCGGAGGGCACTCAGCCCTCCCGCAGCCCCAGGGACCACCACCTCCCCGGGCTTCTTTTTTAAAAAAAAAACCAGTTCCTGTGTGGGGGCTCGAGCCCCCCACACGCCCCAGGGACAGCCACCTCCCGGGGCACTAACAATGTAAATGCAGGGGTCCGTAACGGACCCCGAGCCCCGGGGATCACCACCTCCCGGGGCTTTAAAGACATGGGAGGGGGCCGCGCGGCCCCCTCCTGGAGCCTGTGGTGGCCCTGGGGACCGCCACCCCCAGGGCCGGCTCCTGCAGTGTCCCGGGTGCCTACCCCCGGGACACTGTAGTTTGCAATGGCAGGACGGGAGCCTAGCGGCTCCCGTCCTGCCATTGCAAACTGCTTGCTTCATTGAAGGGAGAGCAGGAAACCTGCTCTCACTTCAATGAAGCAAGCAGATTGCTTTTCCACATGGGGAGCTGCATGTCAGCAGCTCCCCATGTGGAAAAGCAATGCCGGGACGGTGGGGGATTGGGGACCCCCACGGTCCCCAATGGAGAGGGCCAGCCCGGGGGATGGGGTCCCCGGGGCAAGTAGTGGCCCGGGAGGGGGCCACGCGGCCCCTCTCCCCAAAAAAAAAAAAAAAAAGAAAAAGAAAAATAAAGGCCTGCCCCGGGGGATGGGGTCCCCGGGGCAAAAGGAGGCCTGAGGAGGGGGGCCACGCGCCCCCCTCCTTAAAAAAATAATAAAAAGAGTGGCCATGCCTCGGGGGATGGGATCCGCGGGGCCGGAATCGGCCATGGGAGGGGGGCCACGTGGCCCCCTTCCCGTTTAAAAAAAAAAAAAAAAAAAGGGGTAAGGCCCTGGGGGATGGGGTCCCCAGGGCCCAAAAAAAGGAAAAAGGAAAAAAAAAACGATCGTGCCGCAGGCCCCGCCCCCTTTCTTTACCACTCTGCAAACGCACCCCCTGGCGCGTTTGCAGAGGGGGAACGAATTCCCCTTGAATACTGGGGGTCCCTGGGGGCCAACTAGCCCACCAGGAACCTCCAGTATGCGCCAGGGGGCTGCATTGCAGAGAGGTGTACAGAGGCCACGCCCCTTTTTACACCTCTCTGCAACGCAGCTCTCTGGCGCATACTGGAGGTATCTGGTGGGCCAGTTGGCCCCTAGGGACCCTCGGGATTCAAGGGGACTTAATCCCCCAACTTAAAACGCGCCACAGGGCGCGTTTGCACAGTGGTGAAGGGAGGGGGCGGGGCTTCAGGTGACATGTGTGCAAACAGGCCCCATGGCGCGTTTTAAGATGGGGAATTAAATCCCCTTCAATCCTGAGGGTTCCTGGGGGCCAACTAGCCCACCAGGTACCTCCAGTAAGCGCCACGAAGCTGCGTTGCAGAGTGTTGTAAAAGGGGCGTGGCCTCTGAACACCTCTCTGCAACGCAGCTCTCTGGCGCATACTGGAGGTATCTGGTGGGCCAGTTGGCCCCTAGGGACCCTCGGGATTGAGGAGGAATTAATTCTCCAACTTAAAATGCGCCACAGTGCGTGTTTGCAGACGTCACCTCAGGCCCCACCCCCTTCCTTCACCATTGTGCAAATATTCCTCTAAAATCAGCCGAACTACGAATTCCGATTTACTCACCTGTTATCAGGAGAGACCTCAGTGCTGCATCTTTGAGCCCAGTACTGATCCTGAAAAGTAATTTTAACCGTACTTACCAGTAACTTGAATTTCCTTCCATAGGCTAACATTGACTGGTTTCACTTGGAAATTCTTCTAAGTGTGCAGTTTTGGAACTTTATAATATTCCTCTAAAATCAGCCGAAATACGGATTCTGATTTACTCACCTGTTATCAGGAGAGACCTCAGTGCTGCATCTTTGAGCCCAGTACTGATCCTGAAAAGTAATTTTAACCGTACTTACCAGTAACTTGAATTTCCTTCCATAGGCTAACATTGACTGGTTTCACTTGGAAATTCTTCTAAGTGTGGAGTTTTGGAACTTTATAATATTCCTCTAAAATCAGCCGAAATACGAATTCCGATTTACTCACCTGTTATCAGGAGAGACCTCAGAGCTGCATCTTTTAGCCCAGCACTGACCCTGAAAAGTAATTCTAACCGTACTTACCAGTAACTTATATTTCCTTCCATAGGAATCCATTGTCTGGTTTTCAGCAGAAAAGTTTCAAAGTGTCGATTTTCACAAACTACAAATATTCCTTAAAAATCGCCTGTATGACTTAAACGCATTCTTTCAACTGTTTACAGGAGATGCACCAGTGCTGGATCCAGGATCCAACACTGAGTAAGAAAAAGTAACGATAACACTACTTACCTGCTAAGTGAATTTCCTCCCATAAGATAACATAGGTGATTCTATGTGAAAAAGTTTCTAAGTGTCAACTTTTAAAATACAATAATATTCCTTAAAAATCACTACTGTAACCAAAACGCTTTTACTCAACTGTTTACAGGAGATGTCCCAGGACTGAATCTAGGATCCAGTCCTGTGGTTAGAAAAGTAATCCATAAAGTAACTAATTGCATTTAACTAGAAATTCACATTGAGCTCAAAGTTGCATTGTGTTTGAAATTGTGTTGCCCATTGCAACAACTGTAACTACTGTACTTAAAAGTTTTTTTGCCTATTTGCAAAGTATTTAAACTAAAGTAATTCATTCTGAGAAAGTATATTTTGTAATGTAATGTATAATGTAATTACAATGTAATTTAATAAATAAAATATCTAAAAATAAATAGTTTTAAAAAATGTAGTAAATCAGTATCAAAAAATAAATATAACAATTAATACATTTAAAAATTGTCATTTACAAAACCTTTGAAATTCACTGAAAAAACCATAGGTTTTAGGGCGTTATAGTTAGAAATTAGCATTTAAAAAACCTTTGAAATTCACTGAAAAAACCATAGGTTTCAGGCACGTTATAGTTAGAAATTAGCATTTAAAAACCTTTGAAATTCACTGAAAAAACCATAGGTTTTAGGGACAGTTATAGTTAGTTGGACATTTCACTCGTACAAAACCCGTGAAATTCCCCCGTTATAGTTAGTTCAGCTAACTATAACTCGCGCCCCATAATGCACTGCTGATGACGTCACATATTACATCACTCATGACATGGTCAGTGACATCACTGATGACATCACTGATGACATCTCAAATGACATCACTGATGACATCACTGATGACATCATCCACGTGATAATCTGATGCACCTCCTCACACCCTAATATAACCTTTGATACACCCACTCTAAATTACAGACTGCCATTCGCAAAACCATAGACACTCCAACACCAATAACTACATACCCACTCACTGATTCTTAGGTCTACACACACACATCCACTCACTCACCCGTACAGTCACTCATACTTATGGTCACTCAGTACAGGACTATCATATGCACTCTTACTCCTATATAGACACTCAAACACCGCCACTCATCCATAGAGGTACTCACATACCTAGTCAGTCATGCAAATAATTAAACACACTGCCATTTACTCACCTATACAGTTATACACACACCAGCTCACTTAATCATACAAATACTAGCACATTGTTACGCTCTTATACAATCACTGATACAAGCACACACTCATCCATACAGCCACTATCACAATCACTCACTCTCGCTTATAGCTATTTATATACTCCAACACACATATATACTGCCTTTCACATATGTAGTTAGTCACACATGTATCACTGGGACATACATTCACTCACTAACACACTCTTACACACACTTACCCACCCATACAGTCTATCACAGATGCACTCTTGAAACCATCCACCCAGTGAATCACCCACTCACACATCTATGCACAGAGTCGCACACACCCCTCCCACACAAACACTCAGGCACCCATACAGATACTCAGACAACCATTCAATAACTCATATAGACACTCATGTAGCTATTCACAAACACATGCAGCCACTTACACAGCAACAGACAGACGGATACAGACATTCACCCAGTTTAGTCACTAACCCATGCATTCAGTAAGATACGTTAAATCACTCACTTATAGAGTCAGTCACGCACCTACTAAATCATCCATACAGACACTTATACACCCACTCATTCTTCAATACGTCTTTTCCTATATATATTAAAAATATTTAAACTTTACAGAAACAGTCACTGCATGATGTCATCAGTGATGTCATTTGAGATGTCATCAGTGATGTCATCAGTGATGTCACTGACCATGTCATGAGTGATGTAATATGTGACGTCATCAGCAGTGCATTGCGGGCGCGAGTTATAGTTAGCTGAACTAACTATAACGGGGGAATTTCACGGGTTTTGTACGAGTGAAATGTCCAACTAACTATAACTGTCCCTAAACCCTATGGTTTTTTCAGTGAATTTCAAAGGTTTTTTAAATGCTAATTTCTAACTATAACGTGCCTGAAACCTATGGTTTTTTCAGTGAATATATCTATATCTATATATATATATATATATATATATATATTACTTACTGGCGGTCGCCAGTAGGTAGTTATAGTTCGGAACTCGTTTCTATTCAAAAAGTGTTTTTTTTTGCCAATATCTTTGGCGCCGTTTGACGAATCTTCGCGAAATTTTCAAAACTAATGTGGCGCTCCGGTCAGCTCCTGTCTTGAAAGTTTCGGGGTGATTCATCAAGCAGGGGCTGAGAAAAAAGGGGGGTCCCAAAACGTGTTTTCTTCATGTTAATTTCCATAGGAAACTTTAGACACAGCTACAGCCCGAACTGCTGAAGGAAATTAAACCAAATTTGACAAAAAGGTAGCTTTTGGTCCAGAAAGCACTCTTTTCTTTAAATAGTGTAAATCCGTTCAGTAGTTTTTGAGAAATTTAAACATTTACAGATATCGATATTTGAGAATTGTGAGATCTGATTGGCTGAACCCTCCCGATCTCGAGCTTGTTTCTGATTGGCTGCCAACACTTCAAACCAGGAAGTGTTGGCAGCCATCTTGTAACTCGGTTGAACCAAGTCGGAAGAAAAAGGGTGAAAAAAGAAGAAAAGGGGCAGGGTAGGAACACTCTAACCCCCTAGGGCTGCTCAGGGACCCCCGAGGCAAAAAAACAATTTTTTAAAATATTTTCGGCGGGAGTCGCATAGGGTCCACAAGTCCCGCTGAAAAAAGAAAAAAAAATGAAGCGCGGTGTCGCACACTTCATTTAATTAAGCCCCCAGTTCCCGGGAGCAATGTTTAGTTATGATGCAGGGGCTACTTCTGTCACAGGGACCGCCACCTCCCTGGGGCAAATATAATGATATGGGGGGGCACGCGGCCCCCCCTCCGCCTCGAAGAGCACCACCTCCCCGGAGCTATATGTAAAATTTAAGTGTGAAGGGCCTCAAGCCTTCCCCACACTGTCCCGGGGACCACTACTTCTCCGGGGCATTCATCAATTAAAATGCGGGAGTCCGTTGCACACTGCCGGCCCCGGGGAGCACGATGTTCCCGGGGCTTTAAATTTGATGGAGGCGGATTGCGCGGTGTCCCTTGAGGAGCTTTCCACGGCCCTGGGTATCGCCATCTCCGAGGGTCTGTTCCAACAATGTCCCGTGGTGTCTACCCCTGGGACGTTGCAGTTTGCTATGGCAGGGCGGGAGCTCTGCTCCCGTCCTGCCATAGCAAACTCCTGCTTCGCTTTATGGAAGTGAGAGGAGGAAATTTGCTCTCGCTACCATGAAGCGAAGCAAATTTGCTTTTGGGCCAAGGGAGCTGCATGTTAGCAGCTCCCTTTGCCCAAAAGCAATGCCGTCTCCCGCAGGAGGCGGGGAGCTGGCAGGGACCGCGGGGGCATTGGGGCTCCCCTCGCAGTCCCCAAACATTGTGGCCAGGCCCCCGGGGCCAAAAATGGTCCGGCTGAGTTCTGGGTTATAGGGTGGTTCAAAAAAGAGCCCTTGCTTTCATTATGACTTTGTTGGAGCTACATGTAAGTGCGGATGCACAACTTGAGGTTGTTGAGATGAACTCCATCACTTATGTAGATGTCATCCATATCAAAACGTAGATTGTTGTTATAGATGGACCCCATTCTATGATCTCTGAGGTAAGCAGAAACAGCTTTATTGACATTCTTCCTAGCTTTCTCAATCTGAGGACAGAATTGATTTGACCACTTCCATTTCTGTCTTTGGCATATATTAGAGTGTACAAAGACAGTTTGAGGCAAATGCAACATAATCTGTGCAAAGCTATCCTTCATTCCAGCCCAACCCCGGTCAATGTGCATAGGTCATTGCCAACACAGTGCACAATCATGAGGTCAGGGGGTTGGAGATGCAAAAAGGTTTTAAACAAAGGCATCAATTGGTGCCACTTTAATCCTCTCTGTGCAAACCATTTAATGTCCACATTTTGCCAACCTAGGTCTTTGTCAATACGTCTGTGTTCAGCATACCTTTTGCACCAGAAAACATAGCTGTGCCCTACGATCCATACTGTAAGCATTTTGGAGGGATGTCTGGAAGGAATCAAAAGATGTCTGTAGCTGATGTAGTCCGTTGGTAGAATGAGAGATCTGTAAAAAGGTGGAGAACAAGCTTTTTTTGACCGATAACTGATTGGCTGATGATCAACATTGTGTACTGAAAAATAGAATGCATGTTACTTTCGTGCGAAAGCATGTTTCTGATTGGTTAATAAAAAATGTTTGAAAAGTACAGTACATAGGATACGATAACCACACCTGCTATTTGCATTTCAAAGCGACTGTTCGGAAGTTAAAAATATGGTGAACTTGTGACCTGCACCTGCCGTTGAATGTTGCAGAAACTGTTGCTATGGAAACTGGCATTAAGGAAAGTGGGGGAAGGGTTGAAACAACTGTGGTATTAAAATATAAAATGCAGATTCAAAAACAAGTGATAAGCTATTAAAGTTAGTTTTTCTAAATCAGTAGTATGTTTAGAAGAAGTGTGTTGTTCAAAATTAGCAGTAGTATTATTGGAAATAGGTTTTTAAACTCTGGTAAGGTTTCAGGGGTCCATGGCGATGCGGCAGCATGGTGGAGTCTCCACTTCACAAAATTACAGAACCAGTTTGAGCACTTTGAGAAGAGAGTTAGATAGAGTTAATATGAGTAACCAATAGAAATGTGTTTTACAATTTGAAATAATGAAGGAACAAATTTGATTTGTAACTTACATCTATTTGTGTGCAGAAAGAGAGGGAAAGTTTGCCATTACTGGTTTTACCTTGTTGAGAGTGCTGCATTACATTTATTGTGTGAGAAAGAAGGTTTTTCATGCGTTTCTGATATTTGATATTCTGCAATACCATTACAGAGGTGAGTTACGAATTTGTAAGATGTGCTATGTATTGTGTAGTAGTGGTTCAGTCTTTGGAGTGATATTTTTAAGTTTGAATTTTTTTTTTTTTTAAATAACACATTATTACAGAATTGTGCTGTTTGACATATGTTACGAAATGAGACTCTGAGTAGTTGCTGAATAGTCAAGCTGCAAGAGAAAAGTGAGGTTTAAGCCATGCTGGCAGAGGTATTAGTGATTAGGCTACTTTGTATGACTCTGTGGAAAGGTACGTTTGAAGTACCCCGTATACATTTGGGTGTCTTTGAGAAATGAGGAGTGCTGTCTGTCATGTTGAAAGGACTGCATGGTCTTGTGAGTGAGGTACAGGGTTGAATGGGATCCAAAATTGGCCCGGGCAACGTAAAAGAAATGGCCCACATTTGCAGATTGCGCCTTGTCACAAGATAGCGGGGGGGCTTTAAAACATCCATGTTTTATTAACTTCAGGGAGATAAAAAAGAAATGCAAATGTTGCGTGCACACTTTGTGTATGGATTTGTTCACACTGGTGAACCACACCTGAATAAAAGTGAAGGTAATTCTGAGGCTCCCTGTCCCTGCTCAATCTGCGTACATTAGAGGGCCGGTATATTGAGAGACTGGGAATGACACCTCCCTCGACTTTCCCCTCCCCACCCCAATGCTTCCTCCCCCCCCCAGTTTGTAAAAGGAAGGTAACAGAGGCCTATCTGCATCGAAAAATACCACTTAGACCCCAGTGGGCTGCTGGCGGCATCTGAACAGCACAGAGAAAGTCCCAATCAGCTTCCATGCTACACCAAAAAATGGGACACAGTTGCAACTTACATACCGGCCCATTGTACATTGCCCAAGTGTCCGTCTTAGCAATCCGACTTTGCTGAGGTATGTCTATGCTTCTACATGTATTTTCACACGTGTTATGCATCGGAAGATCCGATACAGATAAAACAGAGGTATACATCTATTTGTATGTTTCTTAAATGTTTGATACAACTAGCAAAAGGCACAGACAGATGCATGCATGCTTTCAGTAATATGGTGAGACTTACAACTGTGACATGTGAAGGGTTGCTACTTTACATTTGGCTAGGCCCAACACTCTTAGTAGTTGCTGAGTAGTGATGCTGCAAGACAAAAGTGAGGTTAATGACATGCTGGCCGAGGGATTAGTTATTATGGTACTTGGTATGAGTCTCTGGAAAGGTATAGTTGAAGTACGCCATATAAATTTAGGTATCTTCGTGAAATGAGGAGTGCAGTCTGTCATGTTAAAAGGACTGCATGGTCTTGTGACTGAGGTACAGGGTTGAATTGGGATCCAAAATCGGCCCGGCCAACGTAAAAGAAATGGCCCACATTTGCAGATTGTGCCTTGTCGGAACATATTGGGGGGGGCTTTACAAGAGACATGTTTTATTAACTTCAGGGAGATAAAAAAGAAATGCAAATGTTGCCTGCACAGATTTGTTCACACTGGTGAACCACACCTGAATATAAGTGAAGGTAATTGTCAGGCTCCCTGCCCGGGCTGAATCTGCGTACATTACAGGGCCAGCAGATCGAGAGACTGGGAACGACACGTCCCTTGACCCCCCCTCCTCCCTCCCAATGCTTCCTCTCCCCCATTTGTAAAAGGAAGATAACAGAGGCTTATCTGCGTTGAAAAATACCACTTAGATCCTCACTGGTCTTCTGGCGGCATCTGAACAGCACAGAGAAAGTCCCAATTGGCTTCCATGCTACACAAAAAAGTGGCACACAGTTGCAACTTACATACCGGCCCATTGTACATTGCCAAGTGTTCGTCTTAGCAGTCTGACTTTGCTGAGGTATGTCTATGAATCTACATGTATTTTCACTCGTGTTATGCATCGGAAGATCCGATACCTATAAAACAGAGGAATACATCTATTTGTATGTTTCTTTTTAGTATGTTGCCACTAGCAAAAGACACAGACAGATGCATGCATGCTTTCAGTAAGATGGTGAGACTTACAACTGTGACATGTGAAGGGTTGCTGCTTTACATTTGGTTAGGCCCAACACTGTTAGTAGTTGGTGAGTAGTGAAGATGCAAGACAAAAGTGAGGTTAAAGACATGCTGGCAGAGGAATTAGTGATTATGGTACTTAGTATGAGTCTCTGGAAAGGTATAGTTGAAGTATGTCTTATACATTTAGGTGTGTTCGTGAAATGAGGAGTGCAGTGTGTCATGTTGAAAGGACTGCATGGTCTTGTGACTGAGGTACAGGGTTGAATTGGGATCCACAATCGGCCCGGCCAACGTAAAAGAAATGGCCCACGTTTGCAGATAGTGCCTTGTTGGAAAATACTGGGGGGGGGGGCTTTACAAGAGACATGTTTTATTAACTTCAGGGAGATAAAAAGAAATGCAAAGTTGCCTGCACACTTTGTGCACGGATTTGTTCACACTGGTGAACCACACCTGAATATAAGTGAAGGTAGTTGTCAGGCTCCCTGCTCATGCTGAATCTGCGTACATTACAGGGCCGGCAGACAGAGAGACTGGGAATGAGACGTCCCATGAACCCCATCCCCCCCACACCTCCCCCCCAAAGCTTCCTCTCCCCTCGTTTGTAAAGGAAGGTAACAGAGGCTTATCTGCGTCGAAAAACACCACTTAGACCCTCAGTAGGCTGCTGGCGGCATCTGAACAGCACAGAGAAAGTCCCAATCGGCTTCAATGCTACACAAAAAGCGGGACACAGTTGCATCTTACATACCGGCCCATTGTACATTGCCCGAGTGTCCGTCTTAGCAATCCGACTTTGCTGAGGTATGTCTATGCTTCTACATGTATTTTCGCACGTGTTATGCATCGGAAGATCCGATACCTATAAAACACAGGTATACATCTATTTGTAGTTTTCTTTTAAGTATGATGCCACTAGCAAAAGACACAGACAGATGCATGCATGCTTTCAGTAATATGGTGAGACTTACAACTGTGACATGTGAAGGGTTGCTGCTTTACATTTGGCTAGGCCCAACACTGTTAGTAGTTGCTGAGTAGTGAAGCTGTAAGACAAAAGTGAGATTAAAGGAATGCTGGCAAAGGGATTAGTGATTATGGTACTTGGTATGAGTGTCTGGAAAGTTATAGTTGAAGTACGCTGTATACATTTAGGTGTCTTCGTGAAATGAGGAGTGCAGTGTGTCATTTTGAAAGGACTGCATGGTCTTGTGACTGAGGTACAGGGTTGAATTGGGATCCAAAATCGGCCCGGCCAACGTAAAAGAAATGGCCCACGTTTGCAGATTGTGCCTTGTCGGAAAATACTGGGGAAGGGCTTTACAAGAGACATGTTTTATTAACTTCAGGAAGATAAAAAAGAAATGCAAATGTTGCCTGCACAATTTGTGCACAGATTTGTTCACACTGGTGAACCACACCTGAATATAAGTGAAGGTAATTGTCAGGCTCCCTGCTCGTGCTGAATCTGCGTACATTACAGGGCCGGCAGATCGAGAGACTGGGAATGACACGTCTCTTGACCCCCCCACACCTCCCCTCCCAACGCTTCATCCACCCGTTTGTGAAAGGAAGGTAACAGAGGCCCATGTGCGTCGAAAAATACCACTTAGGTCCTCACTGGGCTGTTGGCGGCATCTGAACAGCACAGAGAAAGCCCCATTCGGCTTTAATGCTACACAAAAAAGCGGCACACAGTTGCAACTTACATACCGGCACATTGTACATTGCCCCATGTCCGTCTTTGCAATCCGACTTTGCCGAGGTATGTCTATACTTCTACATGTATTTTTACACGTGTTATGTATCGGAAGATCTGATACCTATAAAACACAGGTATACATCTATTTGTATATTTCTTTTATGTATGATGGCACTAGCAAAAGGCAGAGACACATGCATGCATGGTTTCAGTTATATGGTGAGACTTACAACTGTGACATGTGAAGGGTTGGTGCTTTATATTTGGCTAGGCCAAACTGTCTGAGTAGTCGCCGAAAAGTGAAGCTACAAGAGAAAACTGAGGTGTAAGATATGCTGGCAGAGGGATTAGTGATTAGGATACTTTGTATGAGTCTTCCAATCACCCAGGCAGTACCAACGCACTCATGCAATGAAGGAGACTCTACCTATACACACATACAATCCATCAGATATTACCTACGCAAACATGCAATGACCCAGGCAGTAGTCTTGCATTCAACCATTCAGTAAGCTACTACCTATGCACTCATCTATTCTGTTAAGCAATACTGAAGCAGTCATCGAATGATACAGGCACTACAGTTGCACTAAACCATTCACTCAGGCACTACCCATGCACTCATCCATTCCCTGAAGCACTATTCATGCACTCATCCAATGACGAAAACATTAGCCTTGCACTCATACTTTCAATCAGGTACTTTCCATGCACTCATACAATCACCCAGGCACTACCTTTGCACTGATGCAATCACGGAGGCACGATGCATGTGTTCCTGCAATCAGTAAGGCACTAGTTTTGCACTCAACTGTTCACTCAGGCACTACCTATGCAGTTATCTATTCTCTCAGGCACTTCTGTTGCACTCATCCAATGACCCAGCCATTACTGTTGCACCCATGATTTTACTGAGGCACTATTCATGCACTGATCTAAGCATTCAGATGATACTTTTGCACTCATGAAGTTACTCAGGCACAACTTATGCATTCATGCAATCACACAGGAACTACCGTTGCACTCATGCTATCACATAGGCACTAGCTATGGACTCACGAAATCAGTCAGGTACTACTCTTGCACTCTGCCATTCACTCAGGCAGTACCTATGCAGTCATCCAGTCACTCATGAAGTACCCATGCAGTATGCAATCAGAGAGGCACTATCTATACAGACATCGAATTAATGAGGCATTACCTACACAGTCATGCAGTCACCTAGCCACTACTCTTGCACTCAAGCATTCACTCAGGTACTACTCATGCACTCATCCATTCACTCAGGCAGTACGTATGCACTCATCTAATGATGCAGCCATTACCCTTGCATGGATCGTTCCATTCAGGCAGCACCCATACACTCATCGAATCACGCAGGCACTACTGCTGCACTCAAACAATCACACAGGCACTACTCAATAAAAAAGACATTACCTACACAATAGTGCAATGAATCAGGCACTACTCTTGCACTCATCCATTCACTCAGGCACTACCTATGCACTGATCTATTCTGTGAAGCACTACCCATGCACTCATCCAATGGCGCAGGCAATACACTTGGATTAATGCATTCACCCAGGTACTACCCATGCAGTGTTCTGAGCAGCCAGACATTACTCTTGCACTCATTAATTTACTGAGGCACTAGCCATGTATTTTCATACGTTATGCATGTGAAGATCGTAGACCTATAAAACACAGGTATACATGCATTTGTATGCTCTTTTATGTATGATGTCACTAACAAAAAGCACAGACACATGTATGCATGTTTTCAGGAATATGATGACACTTACAACAGTGACATGCAAAGGGTTCATAATTTATATTTGGCTAGGCCCAACACTATTAGTAGTTGCTGAATAGTAAAGGTGCTAGAGAAAAGTGAGGTTTAACACATGCTGGCAGAGGGATTAGTGATTAGTCTACTTTGTTGAATTGTTAGTGACATCCCACATGAAAGAAGGATACAAATACATGTATACATGTGTTTTATAGATATACCATCTTTAGATGCATAACATGTGTGAAAATAGATGTACAAGTAGAGATATAACTCAGTCGCAAGACCATGCACTCTTTTCAACTAGAGAGACTGCACTTTCCATTTCCAGAACACACCAAAATGTATATGGCGTACTTCAAGTGTACCTATCCACAGACTCGTACAAACTAGCCTAATCACTAATTCCTCTGCCAGGATATTTTAAACCCCAGTTTTTTCTTGTAGCTTCACTATTCAGCGAGTACTCAGACTTTTTGGACTAACCAAATGTAAAGCAGCAACCCTTCACATATCACTGTTGTAAGTCTCTGCAGATTCCTTTTTTTTTTTCTTTTTCTTCAATTGCAGTGAGAGAAAAAAAGAACAAATACTTTACAACGAAGAAAAAATGGACAGAGTGTAGCAATCCACCCCCCCCCCCACAGGTATAGAGTATATATATGGAAGGCCGTTTCTAAGAAAGCAAAATAATAATAAAATACAATCTTATCACAAATATCCCATTGTACAATACATTAGGATCAAAAGTTAAATTGGGCAGTTTTTAACCCACAACAACAAGAACCTTAAGTAGATAAGAATTAGTTTTCACATCTTTAAAAAAAGAACAATCAATAAATAAAGTGACCAGTGCAGCAGTACCATAATAAAAAATAAGACATCAGTACAGGATAAATATTTATCAATTTTCCCAAAGAGAGAAAAAAAAAAGGAATATATACCAAAGCAACCATACTAGACTAGGAAAGTTGTCTTATACATAAAAGTAGAGAGAAATTGCCTGTTCTTTAGTCTCTCCCACATTTATCCTTGGTGAGTTAACCAGTGTGAAAGGAGACCCCAGATTACCAGTCCCTTTTTTTTTTACCTGAGTCCCTTTTTAGCATAAATTGCCTTCTCCAATGAATGAATTGAGTAAAAACGGGCTTACCAATGTGTAAAGACTGGGGGGTCGGGATCCAACCATGTAGAAGCAATGCATAGCCTAAGAACGGCCATGGCAATGAATATTAGTGCCCCTCCCTTCTTTCGGTCAATCGATTCCGTTACACCCAACAATATCGTGGAGGAGCCAGCACCAGATTATGAGATAGCACCTGTCCCAGAAAGTGTTGGATTTTATTTATTAATGGTTCTAATTTAACACATGTGGCAAACATATGGATTGAATCAGCTTTAAACTCAGTACAGCGAAGACAGTATGTTCCCTTACCAGAGCCCCATTTTGCAATCTTGCTAGGAGTAAAATATAAAAAAACAAGTCTTGTAGAACTGCGCCTGAAGACTAGAGGATAGCAAATCGCTTTGTGCGAATTCGACTGCAAGTAAGAAAGCATTATTGGTGATGTCCAATTTCTGTTGCCACTTAGTGGATATTAAAAGCAGATCATCAGGCATCAAGATGTTAAACATGTTATAAATAACTCCAATACATGGTATCGAATCTCCACAAAACTTCTCTACCAGATTACACTTGGTGAAGCCTGACGGACCCCCAGTCTTTCGTAAAAAAAGATTTAATAGCTAAGTACTTAAAAAATTCCCTCTTGTCTAAATTATAAAGGGATTGAAGATCTTCAAACGCCAAGATCTCGTCAGCTGAACAGAGGTCTCCTAGTTTCTTTACTCCTTTATCAATCCAGTTTTGGAGATAGGATGAACTAAAAATATCCGGAAGGTTAGAGTTATTTCTAATAGGGGTATAGAAGTTTAGTCTGCCAATATCAAGAAACTTGCGTATGGCTGAAAAAACCTTAAAAACCCCAAGAAGGGATTTAAATGTCACCCTTTTAAAGTAACCCAGTTCTAACTGCCGCCACAGGCAACCCCAAGCGTCGGGTCCAAGCAGGCGTTCAAAAGGTGAGGGCAAACCAACAAATGGCAAAGGGGGAGAATCTTGTAATAATATGGGACATGTTTGCAGGACTGTAGCCCAATAATAGAGTTTTAAATTGGGGAGGGCCCATCCCCCTCTGTCCCGAGGTAAAGACAAGAATTTAAATGCCCTTCTGGGTTGGGAAAATGCCCATACAAATTGGGAGAATAACCTTTCAAACCTTGCGAGTGTCAGTTTATTAAACTCTAAGGGTATAGCCCTAAATAGATATAATATTTTTGGGAAAAAAACAATTTTTAGCAAATTGCAGTGCCCAACGATGGAAAGATGTAAATTGTTGAGGCGATTCAGGGCTTTCCTTGACTCAGCAATAAGAGGGTCTGTATTATGACTTACTATGAGATCAGTATCGGCTAAGATGTTAATACCAAGATATTTGGCTTTGACCACTACCCTTTCATCATCCAGATAACCTTGCTGTTGGTTATAATTTGAGTTTTTCCTTTATTTAGCTTATATCCGGATAGAGAGCCGAATAGATGAGCCTCAGCTTCGATTACTGGGATGGCATTCTTTGGATCCGGTGTAACCAGGGCCAAATCATCGGCATAGGCCATGATTTTAGATTCTAGACCGAATCTGCTCACAGGTGGAATAGCTTGGTTGGCTTCTAGTTTCTTAATAAGCGGATCGATATAAATGGCGAAAAGCAATGGGGAGCAGGGACAACCTTGACGGGTCCCCCGCGTGATTTTAATCAATTCCGTCAGTCCCCCATTGATAGATACCCTAGCCATGGGGGTAATATATAATGCCTTAATAGCTTGAATGGCATTGATCCCAAAGTTCATTCTCTGCATGACGCCCCACAAGTAATTCCAGGAGACCCGATCAAATGCTTTTTCGGCATCTAGAAAGATTGCGGCAATTGGGTCTCCCGAAACCTGTGAGGCGTCAAGCAGGGTAATGAGTCTACGAATATGTTCTGTTGTGCCCTTGGCAGGGATAAAGCCATGTTGCCACCTCGATACTAGACCTTCGATTCTAGCCGAGAGCCGCGAGGCAAGAATTTTAGAGTACGCTTTTGAGTCACCATTAATTAGGGTGATTGGCCGATATGAGCCCATCTCCGTTGGCGGTTTATCTTTTTTGGGGAACACTATAATCTTGGCTGTAGACCAAGATTGAGGGGGAGAGACACCTTGAAAGATTTGAGTCACTACATCGTTAAGAATAACTTTAACTTGTGGGAGAAAAACCTTATAAAATTCCACTGGGATACAGTCTGGCCCGGCAGCTTTCCCATCTGGCAGGCTATGCAGAGCTCTAACAATCTCTTCCCAGGATGGAGCGAGTTCAAGTAACTCACGCTCTTCTCTACTCAGCGTTGCCAATGAAATTGAATCTAGATAGGTATCTAGGTGGCAGCTAAGGTCTAATTACTCACCCACACTTTCAGAATATAGGTCTTGAAAAAATTTACAGAAGGCTGCTCGAATTTCTTCAGGATCACTGGTGATAGTTCCTGCAGATGTTTTAATTTTTTGAATTTCACTGGCCGAAACCTGCAACCTAGTTCTCATAGCCAGCTGATGGCCAATTCTTTCACTGAATTCATATGTTTTCTCCCGAGCCACAGCCCATTTGGAGGCGGCTTTATCGGCCAGTACTGAGCAAATCTCTGCCCTGGCAGCCGCCACTGCCAATTGTGCCGGGTCGGTCTCACCATTAGACTGAATGACTGAAATAAGGTTTTCCTCCATTTTAGCTAGTTTAATTTGTAGTTCCATCAAATGGGTTTTCTCTAATTTATTTTTCTTGAGCGAATATTGAAAAGTTTCCCCACGAACACAGGCTTTTAACGTATCCCAAACTACCATGGTAGGGGCTGTACCAAAATTATTGTCAAGAAAAAACTTTACCCATTGTTTCATATGGGATTGATAGCCTTCGTCCTGTAGGAGTGCTCTTTCAAAACTCCAGGAAGAGGTTTCCTTACGTGTAATCAGCCCCCGGATATTAAGACTTAGAGGATTATGATCAGAGAGAATACGGGGGAGTACTTCAATTCCGCTATAATGAATTAGGGACGAAGAAACCAGAAAAAAATCCAAACGTGCAAAAGATTTGTGTGGAGCAGAAAAAAATGTGCAGCCGGGTATGTTAGGATAGAGATGAGAACAATGGGTTAGGGAACGATTTGTCGCTCCCATACCGGAAGCACTGCTGAAAGGCTTTGTTGCACCAAAAACTTCAAAAAATCATCCAGTTTTGTAATTTTAATCCATTTATTTCAATTCTCAATTTTTTGTTCCTTTTCGTCCGTTACATGAAAAACCATTATGTATTCAAGTCTGATGCGGTAAATGTGCCCATCCGAGCCTTATTTTTATGGCAGGAAACATACATAGTTCATCCTCAGTAGTATCACATTCCCAATGCATTTCGGTTGCTTTCATCAACCTTCGTCAGGGGTTCACTACAAATTCAAACAACAACATTTTAGACTTCATATTTTAAAACGCTTGTCATATCAATACGCTAACATTATTCATTATGTACTTTTTTTTTTTATTTAAAAAGCTCAACTGGTGCTTTCCCTCTAGTACCTCCCAGCGCAAAAATGCTCCTGATCATCTTTGGGCTACCTTTTGCCTTTTTCGGGTATCGTTTAACCCACAAATGTTTATGGATAACATTTTAAGATTAGTAGTATTCATCGAAATATGGTAACATTAAATCCATGGATCAAAGCTCCTGTGAATAAGAAAAATAGAAAAAATATCAACAGCGCCCATAGAGCGAACCTTTGAGATGCGTAAGTCACATTGTTGCAATATAAACCTGTTGAGAAAATGTGAGCAACTATCACAAATTCGGCCTTCCCTTCGTGGACTACAAACCCCCCCCCATCCCACCCCTGGCAGCCTGCCCCCCCACCCACCCTCCTCCCCGAACATGAGCAATCAGGAACTTCCTGAATGATAAACCCCAAAATAACACCCCACCACCGTTACCATGCCAAGGGAGGTACTTTCCAGAAAAAACATTGCGGCATAAATAAAATCAACCGCAAAAATGAAAAGATAAAGAAGGAAAAGGTGAAAAATATATATATATATATATATGCCTTATATTAGGCTAAGTGTAATTTAAAAGTTCAACTATACCGGTCCCGATACCAATTGTAATTTTTTTAACATTTTTTAGCTTTAAGTTCCACAAGATATTCTTGTGCTTTGATCTCCGACGTGAAAAATCGTGAGGCGCCATTAAAAATAACCTTCAGTTTAGCAGGATTCATGAGGAAAACCTGGGCCCCCAACTGTTGGAAGGGGGTTATTAGCTGACGAAGTTGCCATCTTCGCTCCACAGTGGAGTGACAGAAATCTGGTTTGGCAAAAAAGGATACCCCTTCAAAAGATTTCTGGGAGTATTGCCTGGCTTGATCAAAAATTAACTGTCTTAAAAGAAAATTCCCCCAAAAAACCAGGAACGCCCGTGGTCTTCCAGAGTCATTAAAGCTGCCTGACTGTTTTTTAATCATAAGGGGAAAACGGTGAGCTCGTTGGATTTCATGCTCACAACACCACTCGGTCTGGTCGGGGAAGGCCCCTTTTAAGAGCTTGATGATGGAACGCCGGGGATCTTCCCCTTCAACCCCTTTGGGGATCCAGAGAAGGCGGAGGTTATTTCTATGTTGCCTATTTTCTTGATCTTCCAGTTTCCATACAACGTCAGATAGCCGATCACTTTGGGTAGTACCTTGATTTTTAAGCAGCACAACATCTGTTTCAAGACTTTCAGTTCGGGCTTCTACCATCGTCACTCTCTCACAGACATCCGTGCAAGTTTTATTAAGTTTTCGGATACTCCCCTGCAGCTTTTTAGCCGCACTCTTGGCCTGATGATTATCAGCTCGGGCTTCCTCCTGAAATTGTTTAATAGAAGCCAAGATAGCAGCTAAGGTTGGTTCTTCATAGTGCTCTTGTGTAGCCTGTGTAGCCCAGTTCGCTTTGCTGGATTCATCAGTCTGGGAAAAAGATAGATGGGTCCCAGAATAATCCCATTTAAGGTGATCCTTTTTATCATGCTTCTTTCCTTTGCCCTTTACCACCTGGCATTTCTGTTTGCGAGCTGTATTTTTCCCCCCTTTGGATGCAGTGCTATAGTTAGATTCCGAGATATCACTGTCACTGGTAGATACAGAGCTTGCATCTACCGGGGAATTTGACCCGTCTGACACCGAAAAGAAGTGTTCTCCCAAAGGATCAGGGGAGCCAGGGTTTGTGAGCCCTTGTACGTTGGTGTTTTTAAGATCATTCAAGTCAAAAGACACGGGCCCCAGATGTTTTGGACCTGGGTCGCACTTACAGTAGGAGCCATATCGGTGTCAGTCTGAGAGAGAGGAATTAGGATTTCTCTATTCATGTTAGACACAGGATTATCAGTTAATAAAGCCCCCTGGCTTGGATCTAACTGAATGGTTTCTAGTTCGCGAGTCTCACCTGTTAGTGAGGGTGAAATCACATGCGGATCTGGAGGCCCAGTCTGGGCAGCTATAGCGGGGATTGCCAGGCTGCTTTCTGTGTGGAAGTTGAATGCAGGTTTCGCCCCGTTTCCCAAGCCCGTCCCAGCAGAAGAAAAGAGTTTGGCTACCGAAGGTTGTGAGGTGCTTCCATCCTTTGGGGGGCCCCCAAGGTTAGATTTATTCATAGACTTTTTGGAGCCCACAGTCTCTCTTTTGTTTTTTGGAGTAGGTTCAGTTGCAACAGAGGTGGGCCCAACAGTAACACCAGAGCTAGGGATAGCTGCTGGTTTGCCTTTGACCCCCCTAGCCCCTCGGGAGGCCATACCCCACTCACCGGCACACAGATCAAGGACCAAATCAGGTTTGCCAAGGTCCGCTGCAAAAGCCTCCGGGTCCGGGTCTGGCGTGTTAAAAAAAAGGCTCATTCGTATAGTCAAAGAGGCCAACCAGACGCAAAAAAGTCCAAAAAGGGCGCCAAGACCGGGCCAACCACACCTGCAGCTTCGGCGCTTCAAGGAAGCTCTCAGAGCGATCCGGGTTGCAACTTTCCCACGACTTGCAGCAATTAATTTCTTTTGCGGCTTCAGGAGGATACTCGGCAGCGTATGCGGCACTTCCACATGATAAAAAAAAGAACCGCAGGAGCGCCGGGAACAGTAGCTAGTCGCCAGCGTCAGCACCAACAGAGTCCGATCTCGCCGTGCGGTCACGAGGTCAGGCCGCATAGCAGATGGCCGAGAAATCCCGTAGCGCAGGCGGCGGTGAAGCAAGGAATCACACAGGGTCCATCTTGCTCGCTCGGCAGCCAAGTCTCTGCAGATTCCTGAATGCATGCATGTATATGTCTGTGCCTTTTGCTAGTGGCATCATACATAAAAAATACATACAAATAGATGTATGATGGCACTACCAAAAGGCACAGACACATGCATGCATGCTTTGAGGAGTATGGTGAGACTTACAATAGTAACATTGCAAAGATTGGTGTTTTGAATTTCTGGAGTTCTCTTGCTTGTTTGTGCACTTGTCTGGACTGTTTATGCATGTCAGTTCCTTGTTTCTGCACTTGTCTTGTTTCTTTGTACATCGTTCTTGGTGTTTCTGGAGCTCTGCTGCTTGATTTTGTATTTCTCTTCTTTGTTTCTGCACCTTTTTTGCTTCTTTTTGCAGGCCTCTTTCCCGTTTTTGCAGCTGTTTTGCCTCTTTCTACACCTCTCTTCCGTGTTTCTCCACTTCTGTTACATCTTTCGGCACCTCACTTTTTTTTCTGCAGATGTCTTGATTCTTTATGCATTTGTCTTGCCACTTTAACCAGGTCTGTTGCTTCTTTCTGCACTTGTCTTGCCTCTATCTGCACGTCTGTTGGTTCTTTTGTCATCTTACCTCTTTTTGCACCCATGTCGTATGTTTCTGCACCCCTTTTCTCTCTTTCAGCATGTTTGTTGCATCTTTGTTGGCCTGTTTCTGCACCTGTCTTGCTTCTTTTCGCACCCCTCTTGCCTATTTCTGTACCTGTGTTCCCTGTTTTGGAGTTGTCTTGCCTCTTTCTGCATCACTCTTGCGTCTTTGTGCATTCTCTTGCATGTTTGTGCACTTCTGTTGTTTCTGTGTTCACCGCTATTGTGTATTTGTGCAGCTCTGTTGCCTCTTTCTGAATTTCTCACATTTTTTAGTAGCTGTGTTGTTGTTTGTGTATTTCTTTTAGGTGTTTCTAATTTTTTTTCTCTTTCTGTCCCTTTCTTTCTCTTTCAGTACGATTTTTCCTCTTTCTGCAGTTCTCTTGCTTGTTTGTACGCTTTTGTTTTTTTATTTGAAATAAAGGGAATAGCAATGTAATTGTAATTAATTGCTTACTAGTTAATATCAGTATTGATATGTAATTAATTTAAAATAGTTAATTCATGTAACAAACTATTGAAACTGTTCTTTGTTTTTCAGAAAATTATTTAGTCTGGATCACAAATTCAAGATGGCAAGAAAACACGAAAAGAGAAGACAACAAAAAAAAACAGATCTACTTGAAGAAAAGTAAAAAGACTGCATTACAAAAAGATGAAAATTTTACTAAGGATAAAGTTTGTTCGGTAAGAGTTGCAGAGAAATTAAAGAAAGACAATAGGAATGAAAGGAAAAAGAAGAGTTTTACAACAAAGCAGAAGGAGAACAACATTTCTAATGGTAAAAAAACATTAGTTTTTGGAAAAACAACACATGTTACAAGAAGATAAAACAATTTAAAGAGATACGTGTACGACTCTTTCGAAGTAGAGTAATTCAAAATTTATTAAAAGATTGTAAAGTTATATGGCCATTAGGGTCATTGTCGACATTGCTAAGTTAGCTAGAGCACGGCTGCCATGATGCTGCTTTTGCGCACGTTACTGCTTGACTTTGTTGTGCAAGACTCTGTTTGTGCCTTTCACATGAGAACTGTCTGCTTTCTGCGTTCTCTGCCTGCTCATGGGGTTTAGTCTGAACACGATGTGCAAAGTCGATAAACAATGCTCCTTGTTATTTTGTTCTGGTCAGTTCCTACCATCTAGACAAAACATGCTAACACAGCTGCGCTGCTGAAAGCTCGTGCTTTGATATTATGGGGATGCATGTTGTTCTGATACACACTTGGAGAGGGTCCTTTCCAGGGAGAAGAGCTATGCGGTTCCTATGATGTAAAGCTTCCATCTAGGCACTAACGTAGGGGGTCTGCTGACAAAGCCCAGAGATCTTCTATTATATAATAAACATCATTTTGCCAAGGGGAGTGTGGTTAGGCCTTATAGTCCTTTTTCCACTGTCTATATATAATGACTTTCCCCTTCATAGTCTATGGAATTGTAACAATGCTAATTGTTCTAGGTTTATGCATTTCGCTGCTGGTAGTGGCTCGTATACTGCATTATAGAGCACGATAGTTAAAATAAACATTTTGAATTATAACAGTGACTCTGACCATTCTTATTGTGGACAAGTACGAGTGAGCGAGCGAAAGGGTATGTCTTGCTACCGCAATTCCTGAGAGAGTCGGGAGTGTTGTGTTCTGGGTTGTCTAATCATTTGTAGCTTCGTGATTTTGGAGAAGAACGAATGAGACACTATAGCTAGTCGGTTTTGGGAATTTGGGTACTAAGGTGGTAGGTTGGTACACCCCTATACACTGAGGTCCTGTTTTCCTGTGCATAGTTTTGTGTAGGTGCAGAATCTCCGCAACAGTAAAAAGTATAAAAGAAGATCAGCAGAGTATAAGAAGAAGCAACACATTGAAAGTGTAGGAGATACTGCTTTTGATTTGAAACGAAAATTATTTATTTTAATATTGAAGAGAATGAAAACATTGGATGAAATAATGAAATTTATAAAAGACAAAAGCAAAAGAAAAAGACTTGTTAATAGAAGTAACTTTTGTAAAACTTTCACTGGTGAATGGAAGCACACTTCTGCTACTGAGCCTTTATTTAACTAAGAAAGCTACTTTCAACAGAACAGATTAGCGTGTTCAGTTGATACTAGTGGTCGATGCTATGAGATGAAAGATGGTTGTCCCATTCCAAAAGAAGTAATGGTTGTTAGGAGTGTGAAAGAAGTAATAGCTGAAGAAGTGCAAGGGAAGCGTACAAAAGTTCCTGTATATAAGTGGGATTGTAGCAGTATTCGACAGGAATCTATTGACATATTGCAATTTTTTTAAGAGAGTATGCAAAAAAAGTGTTAAACAGAAGATTAGGATGTTACAAGGACTAGATCCATGTAATGTAAGAAAATATACTAACTTGCATGGACATTCTCTGGCTTGTGTTTCAAGAAAAGTGTGTAAAAGTACTTTTCATCACTTAAGAGTGTTAGCAGTACACCACTGAGGAATGAGAAAGTTAGTAAGGAAAGTGTACTATGTAAAAACTCCTGCATTATGTTTAAGTGAAATGAACACAGCTCTTTTACACGGTTCTTTATCAGATGTACAAACAATTTGTGATGATATACAGTTTCGTTTTTTTGGTTCACAACAGCAGTGTGTAGAAAGTGAGAGCTTGATAAGTGTAGATGTTGACGAACATGGGAAAGCGATTAGTATTGATGAGTTTGTAGAAGAAATCACAAAGTTTAAGACAGTGTCCTCTGAAAAACCTAACTATGTTTATATTTGTTGTTGACGTACTCATTATAGAAGTCAAACTATGAATGTTAATTTATATTTAAAAAGTGAAAAGGAAAACAATGATAAGTGGCAGCAATTTGGTGCTTACTTGTTGGTGGAAGGTCGATTTGAGTTGGGTACTGGTCAACGTATTTGTAAATATTGTTACAACAAATTAGAAAAGAACAAAATGCCATCTAGAGTAGTACATAACAACTTAGAGGTAGTAGCTATTCCAGAGGAACTGGCAGATTTGAATGCATATGATATGAGTCAGTTCTTATTCAATCTGTACACCCATTTCAAGCCATAATTCATATGGAGCCTAAAACAGGTAAGCTGCCACCAACAGATTTACAAAGAGGTCTGAAAGGAAGAGTTGTGTACTAACCTTTAGATTTTAAGAAAAATATTGAAACTGTTGGTGGGGACAGAGAGGAAAATGAACCAGTAGTTATTCTAGTAAATGGCATCCCAACGAAGAGTCGAAAAATATGGCAAGAGTTTGTAGATGTTAATAAACTTCAAAAGGCTACATTATATCTTGTAGAGAACAATATTTATTATAAAACTGTAAATGTTGATGAACAGGTAATATATTTAGAAGATGAATCAGAAATTTCAAGTGGCCAAATAGAAAAAGTGGCCAAGTCCAGGAGTGAAGAGATTTATGAACATTACAGGATACATCCTCTACATTCAAAAGAAGTGATAGGAAACAGCATTGAATTATTTCAAATGAAAAAAGCAAAGGGAACTCCAATGAGTGTATGGGAAAAAAGCTCAGAAGCTCGTTGTTTTCCACAGCTGTTCCCCACTGGAGAAGGTGGACGATTTGATGAGCGACCTGTCCGGATTCCAGCTTCAGAATACAGCTCGACAAGATTGTACTCTGAAGATCCTAGACTTCGACAGTGTATTCCATATATATTTCATCTTCTGTTTGAAAGTCACTTGTCTTCTCTTTCATATGCAGTGAACCACATATTAAAAACAGGAGTTCATCAATCACATGTTTCTGCAAAAGAATTCATGGACAAAGTTCAACTAAGAGATGAAAATTTAGAATCACAGTTAATTAATTTGATGGCATGCCAACGTGGTACCAATGAATATTGGTTTCGTCATCACAGTGAACTTAAATGTATGTTAAGAAACTTA
Organism: Calotriton arnoldi; assembly: GCA_963921515.1. Lineage (NCBI taxonomy): Eukaryota > Metazoa > Chordata > Amphibia > Caudata > Salamandridae > Calotriton > Calotriton arnoldi. The sequence continues at coordinate 682,491 of CAWUFW010008844.1, forward strand.
GGCACATCAACATGGTTTGGAATACTTAGCTGTGCTGAATATGCATGGGAAGATTTACTTGAATTTCTACGAGAAACAAATTCAAATATAATAAATATTGAAATGAAGACACCTGGAGAACTCTGTTCTTTGGATCCTGTAAATGTGTGCAGGTACTTTAACCATAGGTTTCAAACTATGATGTCATTTATCTGCAATGAAAATACTTGTCCTCTTGGAGAAGTTACTGATTTTTTTGGGCCAAAAGAGTACCAAGCCAGAGGTGCTCCTCATATACACATGCTATTATGGATAAAGAATGCTCCAAAATTTGGAACTGATACTGATGAAACTGTATTGTCTTTCTTCGAACAGGATGTTACCTGTGACATTCCAAGACAAGGAGGAAAAAAGAGCTTGAGACAACAAGTTTTACATTTTCAAAGTCACCGCTGTGGAAAGTACTGTCAATGAAAATACAAGTCTAAAGGGAAATTTTATACAAAGTGTCGTTTTGGATTCCCACATCCAGTAATTTCTAAAGGAAGAGTAAATTATTTATTGTCAGCAGTAAGGCATACAATAACTCAGAAATCTCCCAAGAATACATACAACTTAAAAAGAACAGAACAGTCAAAGTATATTAATGACTACAATCCAGTTATTTTTGAAAATGTGGAATACAAACATGGATCTTCAATATGTTGCAGATAATTCAATTGCCGTTGCACACTATGTTACAACATATATAATGAAATCAGAAAAGACAGAGATGAAAGAAATGTGGGAAGAAATTTCACAAGAGAAGAGTCTTAGCAAAAAAATGTACAGCTTTAGCTTGAAAATGCTTTCCCACCGAGAGATTGGATCCTATGAATGTTCATATCGCTTGTGCTCTTCCAGTTTATATTCAAAGTCATAGAGGAATCATTTGGATAAGTTTAGGTCTTGCCTGTACACAAAATAGAGTATTGAAAACATTAGAAGAAATCGAATAATTAGCACTGAATGAACCAGAAAGTACAGAAATTGTTAAAACTAATATGTTGAATACATACTATCCCAAAAGGAGTCCACATCTGGAAAAGCTATGTCTGTATGAAATACTTCAACATTATAGCTTTAAAATAAATGTTACAGAAAATATAAAAGAAGGAAAATATGCAGTAATTGGATGTGACAGATGTTTAGTAAAACATGCCAAAGGAAATCTTATTAACCACAGAAAACTCAGTTGCAAAACTCCAGATAAGAGAGAATTTTTCTATTTAGCACTTCTGCAACTGTTCAAGCCATGGCGTAATGACACAGAATTACTTGGAGATTTCAACTGCTACGAAGATTCTTTTAATGCATGTAAAGATAGCACTCACTGCACAATTTTCCCTACATATCTACAAATGTTAAATGTTGAGATTGAACAAGAAAACACTATTGCAGCTGAAATAGCTAAAGACAGTTCTCAAGATAGTCAAAGTTCTGGTCCACTGAGTCAAGATCCACTGGGACAAACAATAATCGAAAATGAAGCAGCAATAGCCATGAATGAGGTAGAAATTGCAATGCAACAAGCACAACAGGATAATATTATGTTGAAAAACTTAGAACAGCTAAGTATTGAACAAAAAGAAATATATGTACAAGTGACACAACAGATACAACATGGTTTGTTGCATGAAAAAAAGAATGCCAATGTTTATCATCTAAACCTATTCTTATGTACATCAGTGGTCAAGCTGGAACAGGTAAAGGTTTTTTAATTAAAGTTTTGACCAGTTATCTACAGAAAACTACAGATTCACATGTATCTTGTGTTGTACCAGCTCCAACTGGATTAGCAGCACACAATATTAAAGGGATTACTTTACATAGATTACTTATGCTACCAGTTGAACATGATAATAAATTGGAATATCAGAGGTTGTCTGGAGAAGCTTGTTATAAAGTGTCAAGAGTACTGAAGAAAATGAAACTTTTAATGATTGATGAGGTGAGCATGGTCTCAAACTTAATGCTTGCCTTTGTACACTTGAGAATGCAACAGATTTAAAAAACAGAATACAATGTGCTGTTTGGAGTAAAACATTTAAGTGTATTTGGAGATCTACTACAACTAACTCCTGTAAAAGGACAACCAGTTTTTAAAACACTTGTGCATGAAGACACTAGAAACACTTTGGGGAGTATTGGAAATGTGAACATTTGGTTACATTTTGAATATAAAGAACTTATAAAGAATATGCGACAAGCAAGTGATGAAGATTATGGAAATATTGTTAAAGATATAAGAATTGGTGTCTTGACGAAACATGGTAAACAAGCTTTAGAAAGTCGGCTACTAAGGAACTTGCTTACAACTGAAAACACAGCGGCTGAAGTAATGTACAAGAAAATTGGAGAAAAGAAGTCTATAGTTTGCCTAATGCCTACATTGCAAGAGTGTTCTACATTCAATGAAGAGCTTCTGAAGCTGGAAACCAAGAAATAGTTTAAATTGAAGCTATTGATAAAATTGAATACCAGGGAGTTACTATTCTTCTTACAGAGAAACTACAGACTAAATTGCACTCTTTGGAAAAGTCTGTATCTAAAAATGCAGGCTTGGAAAAAACTTTACATGCATGTATAAATTGTCGGGTAATTTTACGGCGTAATTTGAATGTAGAAGAAGGTTTAGTAAATGGAGCAATGGGAAAAGTTGTTGATTTAGTAAAATTTCAGAACAGAGATGGAATAGAATTTTTGAAAATAAAATTTGATCAGATTAAAGTGGTAAGGCAGATTGGGCGTTCTGTTGTGCGTTTTTTGCTTGTAAAAGGCTTGTATGTTCGCAGAAAACAGTTTCCTCTGTCTTTAACACATGCATATTCATAAATCTCAAGATTCAAGTATAGACAGTGCTTTGGAAAATATTGGAAGTACAGTGTTCCAAGAGGGAATGGCATATGTTGCATTATCCTGAGTAAGAACATTGTCTGGTTTGTATTTGATTGATTTCGATGAGAAAAAGGTTAGTGCTGATGTAAATTGTGTAAGAGAGTATAATCGTTTAAGAAGACTTTATACGCCAGATTTAGGTGAATATCCTATATATGAGAAACGTGTAGTGTGTCCAAAACAGAAATATGTCAAAGATTCAAGAGAGGTTAAAAAAATAAAAAATTAAGAGAAAGTTGAAGGTGTAAAGAAACAGAAAATGGAAACTGTTGATGATATTGTAGGATACCAGTTGGAAAATAGTTCAGGTATCAACTGTTATGCTAATGTGATTCTGAATGTTGTGTTTTATCTATAAGATCTTCATCATGAAATCATGGAAAATCGTGAAAAAAGATTTTGTTCTTTACTACATCATGTATTTCAACAGTTGATAAATGACAGAACTAAAAAGCATACTGCTTCTGGCATTCGGCATCTTTTAGATATATGTACTGGTTCATTGACATTCACTCTCAACATACAACAAGATGCACAAGAATTTCTAATGCTTATGCTTGGAGTATTAGAACATAAAGGAATACACATTGAAAACTTATTTGGACTAAGTTACAAGTGGAACCATAAGTGTGAAGAGTGTTCATTTGCTTCCAGCACTGAAATAGACACAGAACGATTCATATACTTAATGATACCAGACTGCAAATCAGTACCTTTTAACAAATTAGTAAAAGCAGCCAATCTTGATATGAAAAGTTCGCATTGTAAATCAGAGATGTTGTCTACATTACATATAGAAAGATATGGAAAATGTCTCATTTTAATGCTACACCGTTGTAGAAAAAATGGGAGAAAGCTGGAAAGCAAAATACATTTTTTTGTTTTGTTGCAAGTCAAATATCTATTTCTGGAAGAATTTTTACAACAGTGGCTATTATTTTCCATGCTGGACCTACTACCACATCTGGACACTATACTGTGTATTTAAAGTGTAATAAAGGATGGACACATTGCAATGATGCCCACTTGGAATTTAAACCTAGATTGCCTTACAAATTACCAAATTCATATTTGATATTTTGGAAGCCAAAGTTTTGAATACATCATTCAGCTTATTGGGAAGATGTGAAAACGAATTAACGAATTCATATTGGATATTTTGGAACCATAACTTTTGAATACATCATTCGGCCTATTGGGAAGATGTGAACAGAAAGTAGACAGCACTGGAAACAACTACTAATTCTAATTAGTGTTTGGAGTAATATTTGTGTTAATTGGTATTGCATTTGGAAAAATTGTGTTGAAAAGCAAATAGTTTATATATTTGTGCTGTATATTGTACCAGATGTAAATGAGAGTGTACATTTCGGAAATGTCCTTGAGAAATAATAGACGTACTGTACAAGAAGGATGTAATAAAGAAACTGTAGTTAGGAAAACACATAGCTACACATATTGAAAATAATGCTCTACGCTGATTTGTATATTTTTTCTACAATCTAGTTGATTGTTTTTTTCCCCGCTGTTCCATGATGATACTACGTTGAAATCACTGTGTATGGTGAAGTTAAGTGGAATCTGAGAACGGCAAAAAAGGGAAACTGAAAATGTTATGTAATTCTAAAATTATGCTGTCCTCTTAAAAATGTAATAGTATAATTTCTGCAATACATTACATTACATAACAGTTTTTCTTTTTCTTCTTTATAGTTGTCAGGACCAATGTCTTTCCTCTATTGAACCGCACAGGAGCAGAACGACGTTAGTTCCAATGCCCTTCTCAGAACCTTCCCTGCTAGGCCTTCTAGCATTCCATCGCAGGTAAGTTCTAAGGGGGGAAAGGGGTTGGGGACAGAGAAGAGACAGCTTCCTGCGCTCTGCCTGTTCTGCAAGGTCTTCTTTTCTTCTTACTTCTTGCAGACCTGTACACAATTCAACTTTAGCATTTACTCAGCACTTACTTGTGACCAACTTCTCTTTTATATTAGATAACTTATCTTACCAGGGAAACTTGGGAAGCTTGCTACTCTTCTTACTTCTCGTGTTGTTTGTCTGGTTGAGATGAGAAGTTTTTACTTAGCTTGTTTATTTTCTTTTTCTATTTCAGGAACGTCCTGCCGCAGATTCTGGCTTGTGGCTATGATGCAAGAAAGATTGTGGTAAATGTTTGCTTTTATTCTTTTCTTTTTGAATTGGTTATATTTATTATGCCCTTCATCTACTGTACTCACTGTGTATTACGCTCCTTTATCTTATCAGTTTTATTCTTATTAGGCTGCTTTAATTCTTCTTTTCTTCTGAATTAATAAAAGAGCTCTTCACAAGTTTTTAGTATAGCAGAAATGATAGGGTTCTCTTGAGCTCCCTTTCAGTAGTTAATTAAATGAATTGTAGGCAACTGTGCTAATTTAATTTGTCTGTGCAAGCTTGTGCTTCCATCTTATTTGATTTATTTAGGAGCTGGAGATTTCTTTAACAGAAACGAATTTCAACTACAGAGTTAGTTGACCCTTTTAACCTTGCTGACAAGTGGATGACTAATCTCTTTCACATGCATTTAACAAATGCGGTAAAAAGGAAAATGACTAAGTTACTTTAATTCATCACGGTCTTTAACCTTCTCAACCAAGCGTGACAAGAGTCTTTTTAAATATAAGCACTGGGAATTCTTTGAAGAGTGCTATTATTTGAACGTTCAGCTTAAGCAGAAAAATGCATTTGGTTCTTTTAAATATACACTGACCTTATTTCATAGTGCAAGAGAATTCCGACGAAACTAAAACCCGATATTTAAACGCAACTACCCTAACTAACTTTCGCGACGCCTCAGGAACAGGTGCTCTCTCAGGAATTTCTTCAGTGAAGTGCACTGTGGAATGTTGAAGCGCACTTCACCTGACCTTCATTATTTAAGAAGACTAGACTGCTAAACAGCACTATGCTGTAGCAGTGCTGGAATTTTGGCAGCCATATTACAATTTCTGCGATGCCAGCTAGCACTCCAGCTAAGGGGATAACCTGCCTTCAGTTTAGTCTGTAAGGGAGAGATAGTCATCAGTGTAGAGATGGAAGGAGGAAACCTACCGTGAACCCTGACAGTACCCCTCCCAACGGGGTTTCCTCCAGTCGAGGTTTGGCTGGGAATTTGGCATGAAAGGCTTTAATTAATCGGGGGCATGAACATCAGTACTTTTTTCCCAAGAACGCTCATCAGGTCCATAACCCTTCCAATCAATGAGGTAGAAAAGTTCATTACGAATGATGCGTGAATCTAAGATGCGTTTAACCTCATACTCCACCTCACCATTAAGAATTAAAGGATCCGGAGGAGAACTTTTACGCAAATCTGGTTGAATGGGTTTGAGGAGAGAAATATGAAACACTGGGTGAATTTTAGTAGTGCCTGGGAGAGATAATTGATAAGTGACAGGATTGATAACCTTCTCAATAGGATAGGGACCCATAAAACGGGGCTGGAATTTACGGGAACCCTTGAGTCTAAGATTTTTAGTGCTCAACCAAACCAAGTCTCCTGCCTGAAGATCAGGTTCTTTTACGTTTGCGATCAGCGAAGTGTTTATAACGATCCTTCGCAATCGACAAGTTCTGGATTACAGAGTGGTGGATTTTAGTCATTTGTTGAGCAATGTCTTGAACAGCTGGAACATCTATCTTATCAAAATTAGCATGAGAATTAGGATGTCTGCCTGCGTTTACAAAGAAAGGGGAATGACCAGTAGATACATTTTGAGCATTATTGTAGGAGTATTCAGCTGTCCATAAATGGTCAGGCCAATCACCCTCTTCATCTAACAAATAAAGCCGTAAGTATTGTTCTAGTTCTTGATTAATGCGTTCAGTCTGCCCATCAGTTTCTGGGTGAAAACTGGTAGAATAACGATGGTCTATATTAAGACCTTTGATGTAGGCCTTCCAAAATTTTGATAGAAACTGGGAGCCTCTGTCTGAAATGAGTACCTTTGGAATGCCATGAAGGCGAATGATATGTTGATTAAAAAGTTGGGAAAGTTGTTTAGCAGTAGGTGTTCCCATGAAAGGTACAAAGTGTGCCATCTTGCTAAAGGTGTCCACTACCACAAGAATGGTATCATAACCATGGGAAGAGGGCAGATCTACAATTAAATCTAGGGAGACTGTGTGCCAAGGATGTGGGGGTTGGCATGGGTTGTAGAAGACCTTTTGGAGCCTGCCTGTCCGATTTCCCCGTGCACAAATCTCACAGCCCAGAACGTATTGACGAATGTCTCTGCACATGTATGGCCACCAGAAACTACGTCTAAGTAACTCTTCAGTTTTGGAGACGCCCTTATGGCCCGCCAAAGGGTTATCGTGACATTCTTGCATTGCCTTCAACTGGAGTTCCTTAGTAGGTAAATACAGATTGGTGCCATGATATGGAAGACCGTTGTGGACGAGACGTTGAGGATCTTCTGTGGCCCAATTCTCCATTTCCAGGTCAGACATGGTATTCCGAACGTGATTTTCGAAGGGCTCGAGAGAGATAACTCCAATGATTTTATCTTCAGGTATGATTTGTTGGTTAGTAATGACAGGAGTTTGATTTTCGGTGTCCAATCGAGAAAGAACATCAGCCTTTCCATTCTTAGATCCTGGACGAAAGGTAATTACAAAATCGAAATCTGCGAAATACAGAGACCAACGTAGTTGTCGTGGTGTGAGAGTACGAGCAGATCGCAGGAATTTCAGATTGCGGTGATCCGTAAACACCGTCACGGTGTGCTTAGCTCCCATTAAGTAGTGCCTCCAATCTTTAAAGGCATCTTTGATTGCCAAAAGTTCTTTCTCGGTAATTGTATAATTACATTCCGCAGGGTTGAGCTTACGGGAGCGGTAAGCCACCGGGTGTAATTGTCCCGTATCCTTATGCCTTTGTGAAAGTATTCCTCCGATGGCCAGGTCCGAAGCATCTGTCTCCAAATAGAAAGGCTCAGAGGGATCTGCATGAAGTAAAACAGGTGCCGTGGTAAAGCTGTCTTTCATCAATCTAAAGGCCTCTTCAGCTTCTTCAGACCATTTAAATGGAACTCCTTTCTTTAGAAGACGAGTTAAGGGGAGAATTTTCTGGGAGAATCCGTGAATGAATCGGCGGTAAAAGTTGGAAAATCCAATAAAGCTTTGAACCTCTTTGACACTGGTAGGGGCTTTCCACTCCGTTATAGCTTTCACCTTCTGCTCGTCCATTCTCACTCCTGCAGGTGATAATACAAAGCCCAGGAATTCCACTGTATCAGTATTGAATAGGCATTTTTCCAGTTTTACGTATAGTGAATTTTCTCGTAATCGTTGTAAAACAGCTCGGACCTGGTTTGGGTGGTCTTCAACTGAGTCTGAATAAATCAATATGTCGTCTATATAAACTATGACGCATCGATCAATAAATTCACTTAGGACATCATTGATGAAGTACTGGAAGGCCGCTGGAGCGTTGCAAAGACCATACGGCATGACCAGATACTCGTAAAGGCCATATTTAGTCCTGAACGCAGTCTTCCACTCATCGCCTTCCCGGAGCCTGATCAAATGGTATGCTCCTCGTAGATCTAGACGAGTGTAAATCTTTGCTTCCTTCACCTGATCAATCAATACGGAAATTAGGGGTAGCGGGTAACGGTTTTTAATTGTTATCCTGTTAATTGCCCTAAAGTCAATACAAGTCCTGAGATCCCCTCTTTCTTTGGTACGAAAAAGAGGGGAGGAGACCGGAGACTGGGATGGTCTGATAAATCCATTCTCTAAATTTTTGGCAAGGTATTCCTTCAAATGAATGTTTTCTTTCTCCGTCAAAGCGTAGATCCGGCTGCATGGCAAGTTAGCCCCAGGTTCAAGGTCGATTTTACAATCGTAGGGTCTGTGGGGCGGTAGCTTCTCAGCCTTCACTTCATCAAAAACATCCACAAAGTCTTGATACTCTTCGGGTACAACAGTAGTTTGTATGACACACACCGAACCTCCATTTTCACACAACTGGGCGACTGCACTGGGCTGAGAAGGATTTGTTGGACAATTGAAACAATTTCTTGTACAATATTCCGAATTTAGTTGAATAGTTCGTGCTGCCCAATTGATCTGTGGGTTGTGCTCTGTCAACCACGGCAAACCTAGAATCAATTGGAATTGAGGGGCGTCTATTAGATTGAACTGCAATTTTTCTTGATGGCCTTCGACTGTAATCATGTGCACCAATTCTGTGTGACTGGTTATGGGCCCTGGAAGTTAGATCCGTACCATCCACCGCTCTAACCTTCTCATTTTTCTCTTTTAATTGCTTGTAGTCCAATTTGGCTAGCGAATTTGTGATCGCAGAAATTTCCAGTTGCTCCAGAATCTACCATAACCGTAATTCCCGCCAAAGCTTCATTCCTGAATCTTAACGTCACTGTCATAACCAAATGGGGTGAGGAGACTTGTAGAGTGTTTGCCAACTGATGATTATGTGGAGTTGTTCCTTCATTCGCATCCACCAGTCCAACTCCGCTGACCGGTGGTGCCGCTAGTTTTCCTTCTCCTTTGCGGGCAATTTAGGTCTTTTTATACAATTTTTGACAAAATGTCCACCTCCACCGCAGTACAGGCACAACTTATTCAGTCTTCTCCTGTCTTTCTCCTCCTTCGTCAGTGGACCTCTGACCACACCGATCTGCATGGGTTCTACTCCAGAAGAACTCTCTACAGCCCGCGTAGACTCGACCTTTACCCGATCAAAACGGGGAACACTGGACCTGAACTCCCTCCTTCGTTCTCCTTTCCGTTCGCTTTGTCGATAATCGATTTCTAGAGTTAAGTCTACTAATTCTGAGATGTCAGAAGGGCGATTGGGAATTTGGGACAACACGTCTTTGAGTTCCTCTCGCAGTCCTCTGTAGAATACAGCTGCTCTTTTATCTTCGGGCCAGTTGGTCTCGACCACTAGTTTGTTAAATTGGGCCAAATACGACACTAGCTCTCGATTTCCTGTTTCAACTCTAACAGCTCGTTGTCTGAAGCCTGTGATGCAGTTCTTCTATCAAAAATTCGGAGAAATTCTTTTTGAAGTTGTCTAGATTGTACAAAATTGGGTCATCTTTGGTAACAAGAGGCATCGACCAAGAAGCGGCATCTCCACTAAGATAGGAGAGGATAAAGGCTACCCGGGATTGAGCATCGGGGAAAATCGTTGGGCGGCACATGAAATGCAGAGAGCACTGTGTCAAAAAATTTGTGCTTTGTGCGGGTCTCCATTAAACCTCTCCGGAGGAGCAAGAGGGATTACTGGGGACAATGAGTGGATAACTTGTGTGGGGGCTATGGATATAGGACTTGTGTTTGGTCCTTGGGTTTCTAAGAATGTGGTTCCTTGACTGGTCCCTGAAACTGTATCTCCCATTTTAAAGGTAATTATTTCTTGTCTAAGGATTTTATTTTCCTCCCTAACTGCCTCCAAATCTCTTTGAATGTTACTTAAAATCTCACCTAGATTTTTAAAATCAAACCCCTCCGCCATTCTGCTCGGGTGCTTGTACCAACGTGGGCACTTCACTCTGTCAGGACCAATGTCTTTCCTCTATTGAACCGCACAGGAGCAGAACGACGTTAGTTCCAATGCTCTTCTCAGAACCTTCCCTGCTAGGCCTTCTAGCATTCCATCGCAGGTAAGTTCTAAGGGGGAAAGGGGTTGGGGACAGAGAAGAGACAGCTTCCTGCGCTCTGCCTGTTCTGCAAGGTCTTCTTTCTTCTTACTTCTTGCAGACCTGTACACAATTCAACTTTAGCATTTACTCAGCACTTACTTGTGACCAACTTCTCTTTTATATTAGATAACTTATCTTACCAGGGAAACTTGGGAAGCTTGCTACTCTTCTTACTTCTCGTGTTGTTTGTCTGGTTGAGATGAGAAGTTTTTACTTAGCTTGTTTATTTTCTTTTTCTATTTCAGGAACGTCCTGCCGCAGATTCTGGCTTGTGGCTATGATGCAAGAAAGATTGTGGTAAATGTTTGCTTTTTATTCTTTTCTTTTTGAATTGGTTATATTTATTATGCCCTTCATCTACTGTACTCACTGTGTATTACGCTCCTTTATCTTATCAGTTTTATTCTTATTAGGCTGCTTTAATTCTTCTTTTCTTCTGAATTAATAAAAGAGCTCTTCACAAGTTTTTAGTATAGCAGAAATGATAGGGTTCTCTTGAGCTCCCTTTCAGTAGTTAATTAAATGAATTGTAGGCAACTGTGCTAATTTAATTTGTCTGTGCAAGCTTGTGCTTCCATCTTATTTGATTTATTTAGGAGCTGGAGATTTCTTTAACAGAAACGAATTTCAACTACAGAGTTAGTTGACCCTTTTAACCTTGCTGACAAGTGGATGACTAATCTCTTTCACATGCATTTAACAAATGCGGTAAAAAGGAAAATGACTAAGTTACTTTAATTCATCACGGTCTTTAACCTTCTCAACCAAGCGTGACAAGAGTCTTTTTAAATATAAGCACTGGGAATTCTTTGAAGAGTGCTATTATTTGAACGTTCAGCTTAAGCAGAAAAATGCATTTGGTTCTTTTAAATATACACTGACCTTATTTCATAGTGCAAGAGAATTCCGACTGAAACTAAAACCCGATATTTAAACGCAACTACCCTAACTAACTTTCGCGACGCCTCAGGAACAGGTGCTCTCTCAGGAATTTCTTCAGTGAAGTGCACTGTGGAATGTTGAAGCGCACTTCACCTGACCTTCATTATTTAAGAAGACTAGACTGCTAAACAGCACTATGCTGTAGCAGTGCTGGAATTTTGGCAGCCATATTACAATTTCTGCGATGCCAGCTAGCACTCCAGCTAAGGGGATAACCTGCCTTCAGTTTAGTCTGTAAGGGAGAGATAGTCATCAGTGTAGAGATGGAAGGAGGAAACCTACCGTGAACCCTGACAATAGTAGGTAGTGGTGAACTTTGAAAAGAGTTTTAATCCTGTTCAGCACAATACTACTCTAAAATAATTCAACAGAGTGATGTTTCTAAATTACCTAAAAAGGAAAGAATACATAACATAATATGTATGATAATGTGGAACAATGTTTGAAGTTCAATTATATGTTATTTATTTGTAATAAAATTATTGTTGATCCTTTATACAATCTGATAACTTTGGTCGTGTTGCTGATGTCATCAGCCAGGTAGTCATTCTTTTACACAAACACTACCTATGCTCTCATGAAATCTCTGTAGCACAACTTTAGCATTAATAGGATAACCCAGGCATTATCCTTGCATTTTTCCTTTTACACAGGCACAACCTATACACTCATGGTATCACCCAGACAGTACCCCTGCACTTATGCAATCACCAAAGGACTACCCATGTACTCATACAATCACCCAGGCACTACTCATGTACTCATCCATTCACTCAGGCACTACCCATGGAGTAATCCATTCACTCAGGCTGTTGTAGGGATTCAGCCTAAGGTGACAACTATGCGTACGATCATGGGACCTTAGTAGGTAGAGACTGAGTCATCCTATTACCTGAGTGCCCATAAGCCCCGGACCAACTTGCTATATTGTCTCATTTGCTCTCCTAATCTCTTACAGAGAAACAAGTGATTAGACAACCCAGAACACAACACTCCCACATCTCTCAGGAATTGCGGTAACAAGACACACCCTTTCATTGTCACTCTTGTACTTGTAAGATCTGACACAGACACAAAACATTTTAAAATATTTATTTTAAGTAACATGGTGTAACGTGCAGTATATGTGCCACAACAAGAACAAAAGTGTATGATAGATATATATTCAGTATAGCAGTTAGTCCATATCTGATAAAGGGAGATGTCATCATAGAAAGACAATGGAGAAAAGATTATACTGTGTAACCTCCCTCTACCTTGCTAAAACAAAGTATAATTATATAAAAGAAGATCTCGGAGCTTTGTCTGCAGACCACATAACTTTGAATATGGATGATAAATCTAAATTATAGGTGTTGTTTCGCTGTTCTTCCTGGAAACGTTTCTGTCCAAGTGTGTGTGCCACCTATTCGTGTTTACCAATTGTATCACAGTATGGGTGTTCAACAACAACTGCATTGGTATGTTTTATACAGGTGCTAGGGCCTGACCACAGCAAAATAACAAGGGACATTGTTTATCGACTTTGCCTAGAATGTTGAATTTAAAGTTCCGAAAGATGGTCAGAAGAAACACAGCAGACAGTTCTCATGTGAGAAGTACGAGTGAGGTATTTTGCTAAAATAAATCCTTGTGTTATCGTGCGCAAAAGCTGGAAAATGGCTGCAGGGCTCATGGTAACTTAGTAAAGTCAATAATGTCCCCAACGGCCAGGTGGCCCCCTCCCCTTGGCCAGCTCTGTAGCACCCAGGCAAACAGAACGCAAACATAAGCAGAGCAAAACCGAATCTGTAAAGGCGAAATCGTAGAAAAAGTCAATATCTGAAAGTTCGCAAGGAACGAAAAAGGAAATGAGAAAAAGAAAAAAAAATGTGTTTTTGAAGTGTAGAAATAACAGGCCATCAAATCGGGTTCCCGTGCGCACTTATGGAGATCCATCTAAATGCAAGAATTCACAAGCACTGCGGAATGCAATCAGCTCCAAAAGGTCATCCACACCTCTCCAAGCAAAGAGGGTCGCCATCCAATTGAGGAAGCTGAAAGAACAGACATGGTCATCGTAATCTCGTGCAACCAGGAGCATGTCAGGGCAACCTGCGTGATATTCGATGATACTGCGCTGCAAGAGGCGCTGCGCATGAGCGCACGTACTCCAGTTCCTCCTTATTGCATGATTAAGCGCATCCATCAAGCGTGTGTCTCCGAAACAGTTGTGGTCATGAGCCAGCAATGGGCTCACCAACAGTTCATAATCCAGGTCAGCGCATGAAGTAGTGGAGAGGCAGACATCCAGGTCGCACTCAAAGGGGCACCGGAGACGGTAGAACACAGGTTGCACGCAGGTGAAATAGACGTAGCGGAAGTTCAGCCTATAGCTGATGCCAAGAGTCGCCAATGGCAAGCATCCAAAAAGTTGCAGCATTCGTTCACAGTACAGCTGCAATTGGCCTGGATGGGGCTCAACCACAGGACGGGCAGCCATTTTGTAGTAGGAGCTGAAGAACGAGCACTGCGCAAACCAGCAGGAGCAACAGGGAAACCTGCCAAATGCACTTGGAAAATTAGAATGAATAAAATCCGGTATTACTCCAAAGATAGTCTGAAAAGAGATAACGAGGCTGGAGGCGACTAGTTTAAAAAAATTAGATAGGCCTTCGGTTTCAGACACATTAAATATTTGGTGTATTAATTCTGCAAAATGTAGTTGGAGATTGGTATTGAGCAGTGACTCAATGTCACTTGGTGGTTTAGCCACCTGCTATTTGAAGGTCTCAAGAGCTGATGTGAGCGCCACTTCTTGTTGAAACAATAGCGCTTTGAGTCACCGTACGTTATTAAAATCGGTTTTCAAAGTGGGAATGGAAGGCCAAAGCAAACTATCTACAATCCCATGTGGGGGAGGACAAAAGACATTGGAGCAAGATGTAACACGTTGTGAAAGAGTTGGTAAATACGGGGACGCCTGCTCGTAAGCCAAAGCAGTTGTGGTTATTTAGGATAAGATAACTGCTGTTCGATAGCACAATGAGCGTGGGAATAACAGCAGGCACTGGAGTTTCTTAAAAAAACAAACAGTACAAATTACGGGCCGAAATGTTAAAATCTCTGTGTACTTTAATTTGTTTACAAACTAAAGAATGTTCTACAAAACAATCACAGTGGTTCCCTGTTAGGAAAACGTATTTATCTTCATGCTGACAGTGAAATGCAAAAGCAACAAATACAATTCATGACCACAAGAGGGTGCGGGGGACAGAGAACATGGCGTCTGCTATGTGAGCAGCCGCGTACACCCAGGAGCGTTGCTCGTCTGTCCCGTAACATTTCTTCCATCCTACCTGAATTTTTTCTCCCCATGACCCGCCGAGGTGTCTGCTGAGTTGACGGGTCTTGTTGGAGGTCTCCCGGGGATGTGTGTGGCCTCTGTCGGTGCTCTCTGTTCTTACTGCCCGCCGTGTTGGTGCGAGGCCGCCCTGGAGCTTAGGAGGAGCTGCAGAGCGGCGGCTCGCGGGCTCCTCCGGGTCAACGGAGGCGGCGGGGGCAGAGTCAGCATCAGCCAGTTCTTCGGCGTGGGGGGCGGACTGGAGGAGAAGGCTGTTCCGGTGTCTGGCGAGTGTGTGTTTTCTGCCGTTTCGGCCCTCCAGCGTGTGTCGCGGCAGGGGGGTCGTCTCTGGAGGCGGAGGCGGGGACAGAACAACGGCTGGAGTCGCTGGGGTTTGAGGGCCCTCAAGCTGTACAGGTTTGGACGCCGTCACAGGTGAGAGGGAGCCTTGAGGATTTTGGTCCCCCAGTGGTGACGGTGAGGGAGGGTAACAAACAGGAAAAGAAGCAAGGGGCCACCTTAGGAGCGGAAAAGACAAAAGACAAAGGAAAGACGAGTAACCAACTAGTGGATGAATTAAACAAATTCCAAGGCTCTGAAAGCTCAACTATTGAGTCGGTTTCCACAACTAGCACAGCTTTTCAAACCTACCAGGCTAAAAGTAGGGGAGGAAAAATTGGGAGGAAAAAGAAAAAAGTAATCCTCTAGAAAACAAAATCAGAGTTACACCCTCTCTACGGTCTTTCTTTAGAATACAACCTGAAGTGCTTGAAATTACGAAGAGGAAAGACCCAAAGAGAGGTGATTATGGAGGAGACTATTGTCTGTGCTCCGGCCAGTTTAATTACTGTCAACATGGAGACAGATAGATCAAGTTGAATCACTGATGATAGCTACCGATATCGATACCAACATCAATACTGATAAGATACTTGAAACTCCTACGATACCTGAATCAGTGTCAAATAAAGGTGGAGTGGATAAAGGTCCCAACTTTCAAGAACCAGGGGGTCCCCCAGCTATCGCAATGGTGACTCTTTTTGCCACACTAACAGAGGATATTAAGAAGGGATTTGCTACCTCGGCAGCAAACCAAGGCGAGATTAGGGAGTGTTGTGAGTCTCTAGAGAGGAAGGTGGACCTCTTAAATTCTAGAACTGAAACCCTAGAGAAATCAGTGGAAGAACTTAAAAATAATCTTGGGGTGGCAGAGGATGAGATCCACATACTTAAAAAGGAGGAGGCCGTTCTCCGTGACAGATTGGAAAATTTAGAGAACAATTCTCGCAGAAACAACCTCCGATTTCTAAATATTCCTGAAGGGAGCGAAGGATCTGACCTTAAAACATACATCATCTCACTGCTTAAAGAGGCTCTGCAGCTTGACGAGTCAGATGAGGCCCTAAGAAATGACATACAGAGGGCTCACAGAGATCCGTTTCGCAGGGACCCAAAGCGAACAAAGCCCAGAAAGATTCTGGTGAACTTCCTCACGTACTCATTGGAGGAGAAAATCCTTAATTTGGCTTTAAAAGTAAAAACATTAAGGGTTAGAGATTTCTCCTTCGATATACGCTCAGATTTGGCTAGAGTGACCCTTGAAAGGCAATGGGAACTTGGTAGGCGGATGGAAGATTTTAAGAAAGCTGGTGCAGTGGTACAGTTGAAATTTCCTGCTTTCCTGAAAGTTATGCATAATAATAAAATGCATAACATAAGATCTGTTCAGGAGGCAGATGAGCTGCTTAACATTATTGGGAAAAAGGTCCCCTGAAAATAGTTTTCTTATTTTTTTTAATTCAATTCTAGATTTAGCTAGGGGTCAGTCTTCCCAGGTGTCCTATCTCTAACCCCATAAGTTTCCTTTCTCCTATACTTGGTTTTGTATATATGTATATATCAGTTTGTGAAACAGGAAAGGAGGAAGAGAGGAGGAAGAGAAGATGATTTGAAAGTTGATAGGATCACACACATAGTTACTTACTCACTTACTCACTAGGGCTTTCCGTTTTTTAGGGCAATCATTTATTTATACACAATTATTCTTATTTCTTTTTTCGGCACCTTTCTTCTTTGGGGTAGGAGGACAATTTAGATTAATCACATATGATCGAGACGGGATAGGCGGGGTAGCTCCGGGGGTGTAACATCTGGACAACACCGGTCCAGCAACATGGGGGAAGGGTTCTCCAAGGGGGGGTGAGGGGTAGATGGGGGAGGGCACGGGGTAATAAATTGCAAAAATTCCTCATTTGTCTCATTTGTCTTAACAGCATTTAACTTAGCCCGGGAAGCTGTAGTAGGGCTTCAAGAAGATAGGCATCTCATTCTCTCAGTTCTAGAGCGGGCTCAGAGCGCAAATTTTAAGCCACCATGAAATTACTTCAGATATTGTCTTGGTATGTCAATGGTCTGCGTGTGAGGTCTAGAAGAGCTAGAATTTTACAATACTTAAAAGACACTCTAGCGCAGGTCATTGTCATCCAGGAGACACATCTACTTAAGGAAGAGATCATAGAAATCTTAAAAAAGCAGAAATGGGTTGACTCTTTTGTCTGCACTAATCAAACCGCCAATATTAGAGGGGTATTGATTCTTTTTAAAAAACAAGCTAATGTCCAGATCTTACAACATATAGTAGACCCATGTGGCAGATGGGTAATACTGAAGGTTATTCTAATGGGCAGTCTTCTCACTTTAATTGGCTATTATGGACCAAATCAGGATGACCCTTCTTTCCTCAAAACAATCTTTTTGCACTTGCTAGATTTCCCAGACCCTGTCATTATGGCCGGAGATTTTAACATCGTTCTCAATCCTAAACTTGATAAATCTGCGAATAGTAGGGCCGCTGTCCCCTCAAGATCAAGGGCGTATCTTCAGAACATGATGGCCCAGAGTGCTCTATGGGATATATGGAGGGAGAGATCAGGACAGCAACTGGGAGTTTCATATAGAAACTATAAGTATAAGCATAAATCAAGAATTGACTATATCTTGATCAGTAATAGCCTAAGGTGTAAGGTCAAAGATATAGCCTACTTGATGTCCCATTTGTCTGACTACTCAGGATTATTAATAGATCTTGATTGTGCTCAGGCTCGGGAGATCGGAACCTGGTCCTTCGACCGAACGTTGCTCCTTGAAGAAGAAGAAATGTTTTTTTATCAAGTGAAACAGAATTCTTTCTGAGGATCAATCTGGGTACAGCAAATATCACCATGGTCTGGGATTCCTTTAAGGCCTTTCTAAGGGGCATTATTACTAGTAGGGTAATCTATAAGAATAAAAAGTATAGGGAGGAGATCACGTTTCTGGAAGCGGAAATGTCGGCAGAGGAGGCAACACTGGATAGGCAGGCAGTTTCGGGCAATCAGAAAGCAGACCTGGGTAAATTTAAGGGATTAAAAGAACAGCTAGAGAATATCCTTCAAATAAGGCTGCTGCTGCGCAGATGGGAGGCAAGTAAAATTGCCCATTTTGAATATGGAGAAGGGGCTGGGAAATTATTAGCATGGAAAGCCAAATCAGATAGGCTTCGAAATCAGATTAAGGAAATTATGGCAGGGGATGGGGGATCAGCTCTTTCTTCTGATGAGGAAATTAGAGAGGCCTTCTTTGAATATTTTCAGGACATCTATCAGGAAGATCGGGTAGAGAATAGATATGAAATTAAGAACTGGTTGAATCACACGACATTGACAACTATGAGTCTCAAACAACAAGAGGATTTAGAACAAGATATTACTCAAGAAGAAGTGAAGAAGGCTCTAGCTGCCGGTAAGCGAAGCAAAGCCGCGGGGCCCGATGGGCTACCCTTCGAGCTATATAGATCTTTGGGGGAGATGATAGTACCGGTATTGACACAGTTATTTAATATGATACTAGTAGAGGGCGTAAGGCCGCCTAAGTCTTGGAATGACGCCACAGTGATTTTGATCCCGAAACCTGGTAAAAATCCAGCAAGCTGTGGATCATACCGGCTTATTTTGCTCCTAAATGCGGATTATAACATTTTCACCTCAATTCTGGCAACAAGGTTGGGGTCGGTGGCCGTGGATATCCTCCATCCAGATCAAAAGGGGTTTGTCAAAGGAAGACAACTATCAGACCTCACGTATGATCTTATTGGAGCAATAGATATTGCCTCCACTTATTTACTCCCCCTGGCAACTCTGACTCTTGATGCCACCAAGGCTTTCGACATGGTAAATTAGGCTTACCTGTCGGAAGTCTTGGAAAAATTTAACTGTGGCAGAAAGTTTTCTCGTACTATCCAGTTGCTATACCATGATCCATCTGCTAGATTGTTGTTCAATGGGAAATTGACCAAACCCTTTAAGATCACCAGGGGCACTAGGCAGGGCTGCCCTCTCTCCCCTCTCCTTTTCGATATGTATATAGAACCCTTTGCTCAGAGACTTAGAGAAGATCCTAGCATTGTTCCTTTTAGATTTGGAGAGTGGGAGAGAAAGGTGGCCCTATATGCAGACGATATTTTAGTCTTCTCAGCAGATTTAGAAACAACTTTCCCGGCAGTGATTAGAACGGCACAGGAATTCAGCCAGATCTCAGGATATGAGGTGAATGCCGCAAAAACTGACATTATGACGTGGAATATTGAGACATGCCAACAGCAGGTCAGCTCCAGCATGCGGTACTTGGGAGTAAGAATTATCCAAGATATAGCTAAGATAGCAGATGTTAACTTAGCACAAGTCACAAGGGAATGTGAAAAGCAGATGAAATCTTGGGCCCACCTCCCTCTAACCATACTGGGGAGGGTGAACTTGGTTAAGATGGTGATATTACCCAAAATAACCTTTCTCTTTAATTCAATCCACCTACACTTTGATAAATTAGCCATTGATAAAATACAGCAGGCGGTAAATTCATTCGTCTGGGCCTATAAAGCCACTAGAATAGCCTGGAAAAAATTAAGATGTAGGAGAGAGAAGGGGGGGGGGGGGGGGTTGGCGCTACCTGATATACAGTACTATGCTTGGGCCTTTCTGTTTTCACACTCGCGAATGTTGTTAAAAATGCCGGTAAATACTGGGGCAGGAAGCATGTTTTTAGCCATTTTAAGAGGGGCCAGTCTACCTACTGAGGGCTTTATGTTTAAGTTTGGAAATCCAACCTTTTTTAAAAAGGTCAAACTCAAAGTCCTTCAATCAATAGTAAAAGCTTGGGCTAGAGTAAAACATCTGGTGGGCCTTAATTATTTTTCAAATCTAGCACCACTCTGGGATTCACCAGGCTCGCCTGTATGTCTGCAGGACAGGTTGGCTTTACCACTTAGAGAAGCAGGCCTGAAGGTTTGGGGGGACCTGGCTTAGGAGGGTACTCTCTTTTCATGGGAGCAACTAAGAGAGAAAGTGGGAGCAGGCCTTTCAAGGTTCAAGTTTATTCAACTTCAGAGCTGGGTTAAAACCCAGAAAAACCAGAAGAAACCTATAGCTGGGGGCAACAGTCTAGAACAACAGCTAGTAGCCAGGCCAGTGGGAAGGAGAGAGGTTTCACACTGGTACTGGGCAATTGAAGAGGCCATGGATGGTGAATTCAAACTCGCAGATGAAGTATGGAGTGAACATCTTCCAAATGTACAGTGTGAGCAACTGTGGCAGAACTCATTTAAGTCTCTTTTTGATATCGTGAAACCCGCCTGGCTGAAAAGAAACCATATATTCACCATACATAGGGCCTATCTTTCACCTCAGAGGCTGTCTAAGTTCTCAAAGGGGTCGCAAGTATATTGTAAAAAATGTGGACTTGCTGAAGCCTCCGACATTCATATGTTCAAAGACTGCCCTGCTATCGCTTTGTATTGGGATGAAGTTCAGAAGTCATTAGAAAGTATTTTAAAAGCCCCAATTCAAATAGACTTGGCCTTTATAATTTTTGGCCTTACAAATCAAGTTACGGGTCGAGCTAGCTCTCTTCTTTTCTACGCTATCCTGTTAGCCAGGAGACAAATATGTAAATACTGGATTAACCCTGCCCCTTCTACACATTCAGAGTGGTTGGCATCAATGCTTGAGACTTCTAAGATAGATCTGTCAAGAGTTTGCAGCAGAAAAAGGACAGCATTTTGGGATCTGTTATTGAACTGGGTTAGGACATGAATATAGTAAGGCATACCCTTGTCTTAAGAACCGAGCTATTTCTAGTCTTAATAACGCACCTAAAAATGGCGGGTCCTATGATTATGCCTTTTTTTAAACTCTTTGGACAATGTTGGGCTCTCCCTTTCTTATGCCAATGAAAGATGTCCATCAGGCTCTCGTGGCCTAGTTGGAGAGAAACCTCTCCCCTTGGTTGGATAAAGCAACGACCATGTCTGCTAAGGTCCTGTATAAGCGGTAGGCACAGTGAGAACCTGATGTAATGCCTATTTCCCTCAGTTTGAGGAGTTACGGTACGGGTAGCTTGTGCGTTCAATGGGGTTTGAGGCAAATGAGGACAAAAAAAGAAAATACAATTCATGAACAAGAGTCCTGTTGCACTCATTCTTTCACTCCGGCAGTACGCATGTATTTATGAAATATGCTAGACAGTTGACATATACTCATAGAATGCCTTACGCACTACAAATGCACTCATGCAATCATTTGAGATGTCATCAGTGATGTCATCAGTGATGTCACTGACCATGTCATGAGTGATGTAATATGTGACGTCATCAGCAGGGCATTGTGGGGGTGCGAGTTACAGTTTGCTCAGCTAACTATAATGGCCGAATTTCTCTGGTTTTCTACGAGTGAAATGTCAGCCTACCTATAACGTCCCTGAAACCTGTGGCTTTTTCACTGCATATATATATATATATATATATATATACATTTTTATTGTAATATTATTATTTTTTTCTTTTGGGAAGGAAACCCACCATGCCCCCCTTTTTAGGTCGAGCCTCGAGTAGCGCGCAAGCGCTGCTAGGCGAGACTTTATGTTAGGGGGTTTGGAAAGCTGACCAGACTCTCGGGCGTCATGGCCTTTTTCCTGCGGTTACGCGCGCAGGGCCGACATCTGTTTCCCATTATCGTGCCCAGACGCGGGCGCGATAATTGGAAACACATGCCGGCCGTGCGGGGAAAAGGCCATAACGCACGAGCGTCTGGTCAGCTTTCCAAAGCCCAGGCTGCCGCGTTCGCTCGCCCCCGCTCCTCTCTTGTTTTAACTTGGAACTATAATCGGCTTAACAGAGGTAAGGAGCATTAGTTAGTGGTGCTGTCCTGTGTGGTCTTGTGATATATTATTATATGCATTACTTCATGGTATATGATTGGTAATATACCATGTCTTAAAATCTCTTCTTTGGTGCCGTATGTTGTGCTTATAAAGTAGTCTAATCTCGCCAGTGTGTCATGCAGAGAAGTGATGTGTTCTTTACAGCAGGTGGAGCAATTGCTCTACATTTGAGCAAAATTGCAACAAGGTAACTATTGTATGCAGATGAAACGACGTGTCGGCTTTCCTAAAATGGTAATTACAGTTTTTTTCACTGAAAGATGTTCCAACTCGTAAGCAGGAGAAAAGTAATATAAAATTCACTGCACGTTTTCTCGAGCTCTGCATCAAGGGTTTCTAATAAAGCTGTTTGGGGCCTGTGCGCTGGCTGTGACTGATGACACCGATGCACCGGAGAAGCCAGGAAGTAGGCGGCCAGCCCGTGTCATATTGCTTACGCAACATTAAAACATAAATCAAGCTAGTGTGTAATTAAACAAGGGCTCGCATGTAGAGACTTACGTTTTCAAATGTTATTCCGAGTAAACAACTGAAAACTACATCTGTGTTTCGTGAACCTTTATTTAGCAGCCAGGAGGGTAGGGGAGGGGAGCTTGAGAGTTATTTCAGCGGAATTAGTGTAGTTAATTAAGCTTGTCTGCACTGCTCCTGCATCTGCGTTCATAAACCACAAACGTCTTAGGATGGATGGATGGACTGGCACAGCCAGCAGGCGGGTGGACCCTGACAGCAGCCAAGGCAGTAGCTGAAACTCTTCTTCGAAGACCAAGGTGATGTGATGGGCTCACAGCCGCTGTGGTGTGCTCACCGCCGCCTGCAGATGACTTCTTGCCCATGTTTAGAGAAAGTCCTTCGAGCACTTCTTAAGGAGCTGAATCTGGGGTATCCCATAATAGTGTCTGAAAGGGCTTCACTGCATTTTCTTTGTCTGATTTTCCTCTTGAGGTCACTGCAGTTGAAAGGAATAATTGGGTTCAGGTTTGCCATCTCTTTAGGCTGCCGATACAAGAAAGCAAAATGCAAGAGATGTGACCTCAGGCTAGCTAGAGCTGGCAGCATTGGAACTGGGGACCTAGGTTCGAATCTGGCGCCTTGACCTAACATCCTGTGATTCTGAAGAAATTATTCAACATCCCCATGCCTAGTTTATTAGAAAAGAAAAAAAAGTGTATCTTCCCTTGCCCGTAAAACGTCTAGTTCTTGTGTAAAGCGCTCTAATGCCCTTAGACAAAGTTCACACTATATAAAACTGTAACATATATATAAGTTATATCAAAGCTGCACCACTTCCCAATTGTATACAATCAAATAATTTTGTGTCAGTCCGTTTTGAAAAAGTGACGAAGTTCCTTCTTTATTGATTGTCTTAAAAGAACCACAGCCAACGCGTTTCGTTCTGCAAACAGAACTTCTTCAGGGCTGTAAGTTAAAAATACATATAAAAACTACATGTAAAAACAATAATACAACACAAACAATATATACAACATTTAACATGGCACATATAACACCATTAAATACATAAATGACAACATGTTTTTTGTTTTATATGCTCTCATCATACATTACACATTTTTAGAGATTAAACATATAATTACAATATATAAGACTATACACCAGATATACCGAATAAGAGAGAGGGTTTATAAAACCACATAAAGAGAAACAGAGACAATGAAACAACTAAATAAGAAAAACAATTTATATATATCACGAAGGAGAGAATAATATACTAACCCCCGTACATCAAGAAAACTCACCAAAAAACATAATACGAAAAATGCCAATATAAAATATAATTTAATGCAAGCCAAAGAAAAAGGAAGACATACCAATCTTAAAATTCCACGACACCACTAGGTGATTGATGCATTGGATAGTTGTCTTTCACTTCAAATTATCCTTTAGGGATTATACTCATTTATCTGTATTAGGCAAAAAAGAGTATACACAGCCCTATTTTAGATTTAAAATATTATTTTGGTTATTTTTTGTATTAAATCACATAATCTCAAT
Organism: Calotriton arnoldi; assembly: GCA_963921515.1. Taxonomy (NCBI): domain Eukaryota; kingdom Metazoa; phylum Chordata; class Amphibia; order Caudata; family Salamandridae; genus Calotriton; species Calotriton arnoldi. The sequence continues at coordinate 706,650 of CAWUFW010008844.1, forward strand.
CCCTTACAAGTATTCTACAGCAAAAAACCAAAATAAGCCTACCTCCTCAGTATACCTCGACGTCGCTTCTAAATGAGACAATTATATGATGAACTTATCGTATCCATGTAGAAGTCAAATCAAAAAGACGGGTGTGATGTGATATAATAGTCACTTGAATAGCTCCAATGAGTATATACATGGAGCTCAGCACACACTGTACCTGTGGGGACCCAAATAATATCAGCAAATGTATCCAAAAATATATAATCAAAAATATAATCAAAAAGATATATTACAATCAATAGTGTGCCTATCAGAGCTATATACGCCATTCATATCAGTAAGAAGATACAGAAAATGTAGTGATAGAACAGAATCATATCACCAGCTAGGGATATACATTTTTAATATAATCATGGTGATTCAGTGTATATGATATCACCCGGCGGCAGATGTAGATCCCCAATGTCAACAAGGTTAAACATAAAAATTCAATGCCCATAATTAAGCATGAACGAAAAAAGGCACGATAGTGTACACATACACTGATATATCAGGGGCCCTACCTAACTCCTCCTAGTATCAACTATCACGGGGGCCATACTCCCGACTATGGTATAATTGAGCATGAACGAAAAAGGCACAATAAAATACACGTGCGCTAGTATATCAAGAGTCCCACCTAACTTCTCCCAATGGCATCTTTCCCAAAGGCCATATGCCCAACTTAGTTTATCTATAGTATCACCCACCAGGGGTATAAAGTCCCCAATGTTTATAGTCTAAATATGGAATTTTTTTTTTTTTTTTCCTTCTTCCCTTCTTTCCCTGTCCCTCCCTTCCACTAATTTCCATATTTAGACTATAAACATTGGGGACTTTATACCCCTGGTGGGTGATACTATAGATAAACTAAGTTGGGCATATGGCCTTTGGGAAAGATGCCATTGGGAGAAGTTAGGTGGGACTCTTGATATACTAGCGCACGTGTATTTTATTGTGCCTTTTTCGTTCATGCTCAATTATACCATAGTCGGGAGTATGGCCCCGTGATAGTTGATACTAGGAGGAGTTAGGTAGGGCCCCTGATATATCAGTGTATGTGTACACTATCGTGCCTTTTTTCGTTCATGCTTAATTATGGGCATTGAATTTTTATGTTTAACCTTGTTGACATTGGGGATCTACATCTGCCGCCGGGTGATATCATATACACTGAATCACCATGATTATATTAAAAATGTATATCCCTAGCTGGTGATATGATTCTGTTCTATCACTACATTTTCTGTATCTTCTTACTGATATGAATGGCGTATATAGCTCTGATAGGCACACTATTGATTGTAATATATCTTTTTGATTATATTTTTGATTATATATTTTTGGATACATTTGCTGATATTATTTGGGTCCCCACAGGTACGGTGTGTGCTGAGCTCCATGTATATACTCATTGAGCTATTCAAGTGACTATTATATCACATCACACCCGTCTTTTTGATTTGACTTCTACATGGATACGATAAGTTCATCATATAATTGTCTCATTTAGAAGCGACGTCGAGGTATACTGAGGAGGTAGGCTTATTTTGGTTTTTTGCTGTAGAATACTTGTAAGGGATTGAGATTATGTGATTTAATACAAAAAATAACCAAAATAATATTTTAAATCTAAAATAGGGCTGTGTATACTCTTTTTGCCTAATACAGATAAATGAGTATAATCCCTAAAGGATAATTTGAAGTGAAAGACAACTATCCAATGCATCAATCACCTAGTGGTGTCGTGGAATTTTAAGATTGGTATGTCTTCCTTTTTCTTTGGCTTGCATTAAATTATATTTTATATTGGCATTTTTCGTATTATGTTTTTTGGTGAGTTTTCTTGATGTACGGGGGTTAGTATATTATTCTCTCCTTCGTGATATATATAAATTGTTTTTCTTATTTAGTTGTTTCATTGTCTCTGTTTCTCTTTATGTGGTTTTATAAACCCTCTCTCTTATTCGGTATATCTGGTGTATAGTCTTATATATTGTAATTATATGTTTAATCTCTAAAAATGTGTAATGTATGATGAGAGCATATAAAACAAAAAAACATTTTGTCATTTATGTATTTAATGGTGTTATATGTGCCATGTTAAATGTTGTATATATTGTTTGTGTTGTATTATTGTTTTTACATGTAGTTTGTATATGTATTTTTAACTTACAGCCCTGAAGAAGTTCTGTTTGCAGAACGAAACGCGTTGGCTGTGGTTCTTTTAAGACAATCAATAAAGAAGGAACTTCGTCACTTTTTCAAAACGGACTGACACAAAATTATTTGATTGTATACAATTGGGAAGTGGTGCAGCTTTGATATAACTTATATATACAATTGACCCTGTGGGAAAGGGTGGTGTCTTTGGACAGAGGGCACGTTGAAGTTTGCACACAGAATTGATTTGTATCTTATAAAATATTGGTAAATTTTCTGAAGCTGGTGCCTATCGCAGTTGAGTTGGTCCACTGTCCAGTTTAGGTATTTAAAACTGTAACATATATATGAAACAGAGTGGTGGTCCCCATTGTGTAGTTATAGTTAGGTCAGAGTTTCCATAGGAAGAGCGTTTTTTGTTTCACTAATATTTTTGGGGAAGTGTGAGTCTGCACAAAACTTAGCAAAACAATTCATCCTCCTCCGCTCCTTTAGGGAGAAATTTTAGCCAAGATAAAGGGGCGTGGGGGGTCCAAAAGTGTGATTTCCCCACTTAATTCACATAGGAAAGGTACTTTGTGGCATTTTTAAAGTGCCTTTGACACTTCTGTCTGTGCACTGTGTGACTCACGTACATAGATATTTCCAATTTTTATTTGATTGGTTTTGTTCATCTAAGACCACGTCTCTTGTAAAGGATTTCGAGATAAAGCTTCATTAACCACGCCCCTTTTAAAGATAACCCTTACCATTTTCATCCCACTGAAAGCACTAATGCTTAGGACTGCCAAAGGGACTCTTTTCCTCAGACCCTGCGCTTTGACAGCACCGGTGCTTGTGCTATAAAATCTATGCATAGGTTTCGAAGCTAGCATTTTGTGTTTTTTCATGTCAGCTGACGCATTTGAAATCATTAGTTGGTGGCGGAGACTGGAGCTACTGTGTTTTCTCTTTCCCAAAACACTTTATTTTTAAACTTCGAAACAGGCGCTTGTGACTTGGGGCCCAGCATAGTTGTTTGTCTAGGGGTCCGTAAAAACTGCTGACAGGCCTGGTGCTGCTAGACGCTCCTCATGCTCTGCCTTGCACCCTTCTAATCCTCTGCCTTGCACCCTTCTCCACGTCTGCCTTGCACCCATCTCCACATCTGCCTTTCATCCTTCTCCCCTTCCACCTTGCACCCTTCTCCGCCTTGCGCCCTTCTCCCCCTCCGCCTTGCGCCCTTCTCCCCCTCCGCCTTGCACCCTTCTCCCCCTCCACCTTTGCATTGAGATAGCCAATAGGTCTTGCCTTTGGGATCTTATAAAGTGTTTAGCCAGCCAACAGTTGATGTTGTTGCACCAAGGATATTGTGCTGCATAAGTAAATACTTATAAGGTCCCAAAAGCGAGACCTATTGGCTATGCCAATGCTTGTTAAATGTACTCCTGACCTTCCTTTACCTCTACACAACCTTAAACCCTAAGATTACCTTCACCAACCTTTCCCACTATCAACCCCTAAACCCTAAAATTGCCATTACCACCCTTTACCGCTACCCACCCCGATACTCTAAAGTTAGCATTCCTACCCCATACCATAAAATTACCCTTAGCACCCTTTACCACTACCCTTCCCGAAACCCTAAAATTACCCTTTCCATCCTTTACGACAGAAGTCTTCAAACTTTTTGATGCCGAGACCCCCTTCTCAAACCTTTTTAGGCGTAAGGACCCCCTTCTGACAAACATTTCTAGAACCTGGTACTTCTCAACATCGACAACTATCGACAACCATAAATGCCCCTGTTAGAGCTGGCATCTTTTGCCGTGTTTCCCCTGTCTTTTTGCTTTCTGACCTCCTAGTTTTGACTCTGTTTTTGCTGGTTTAGTGCCTCTGCGCACTCTCTCACTGCTGTTCAGTGTTAAAGTGCAAGTGCTCCTATTGTAAATTGTATTATGGATTGGTGTTTTCATGATTGGCATGTTTGACTTACCAGTAAGTCCCTAGTAAAGTGCACTGAGAGTGAAAGAGCCTGTAAATCAAATGCTGCTGGTGGGCTTGCAGTACTGATTGTGCCACTCACCCAAGCAGCCCTAAAAAGGGTTATCAGACCTGCCACTGCAGTGTCTGCGCGCAGTTTGTAACTGCCATGTCGACCTGGCAAGTGCACCCACTTGCCAGGCCTTAATCTTCCCTTTTCTTACATGTAAGTCACCCCTAAGGTAGGCCCAAGGTACCCCTGTGGTCAGTGTGCCATGTATATTTAAGGTAGGACATGAACTGGTGTGTGTGACATGTCCTGGTAGTGAATTACAGTGTGTTTTGTTTTTCACTATGGAAAGGCTATCTGTCCCATAGGATAGAATGGGAGTTTACTTATAACTTCTTATAAGCATATCTTCCCATTGGGACAAGATAGAGAAATGGGGTTTAGGATGCCTGAACTCAGAATATAAAAATGCATCTTTTAGTAAAGATGATTTTTAGGTTCTGTGTTTGAAAATACCACTTTTAGAAAGTAGGTATTTTCTTGCTAAGCCATCCTGTGTGCCTCTGCTGGGTTTGTGGATTGACTGTCTGGCTTTGGAGCAATAGGGGCTGGGGATGTGCATTCTAATCAGACAGCCACTGGGGAGTCAAGGTGTGTCCTGCCTTTCCTGGATGAGTTGGGGCTGGGCTGAACAGACCTGGGCTGTATTTAGAGTAGTGGGAGGAGATTTCCTTGCACCTGAATGGGCCTGGTCTGCCTTGGGCAATGCTGTCTCCACCTCCTGCCAGGAAGCTGGGCCAGAGAGGATGGAACTGGTTTGGGTGCATTCCAGTCCTTTTCCCTTGCGTTGGCACACAAATTGCTGCTTAGCACCAACCTAGGCAGGATTGTTTTTGTACGGGAAGGGGCACCTTCCTTCACCAAAACAATGCTGAGGGGCATTTTCCTCTTTCTATGTGAGCCGCAGAATGCAGCACACATGGAAAGAGGAAAAAACGAGGAGAAATGAAAACATTTCTCCTTGTTACGCCTCCGCTGGGGAGGGGTAAGGTTTTGGTGCTGCCCCAGGTTTACGTGATTTTGTAAACCTGGGTCAGCATCAAAATCCATGGGTGTTGCGTGGGAACCCCACGCAAAGCCCATGGAACACCTCCTTGGCGCAGAGTAAGGCAACGCAGTGACTTGCGCTGCTTTGTCTTACTCCATATCTATGAGGCCATGCAGGGTGACTTTGCACTGCCTCATAGGTATGGTTGAGACGCTTGCGCCACCGGAGTATAAAAAAAAGTGATGCTCTGGCGATGCAAGCCTCTCATAAATAAGCCCAAAATATTCTGTATTGTGTTTTTGGTCTTTCACCATCAGGTATCTAAATATAAAATAATGGGCAGCGTAAATGAAAAATAAATTTAAAAAGTTATTGCTCAGTGGGAAATGCACTGTAGTACATTATGAAACCTCTATTAATTAATGCACTACAGAATAAAATCTTGATTGGTGCAGTGGAGAATACTGATGTGTATTTTTAGTGCTATGAGATCACAGCCTGTGACAGAAAGCACTGTGAATATGTAAGTCAATTTGTTATACTTGCATTACACACAGGGTAAGATAGAAAGCTGCAAAACGTGCAAATAGTTTTACGATAAAATGATGCTTTCAAAATGTAGATTTTAGTAATACCAGAGCGTATGTAATGCGATTTCTTTTTACATAACTGTCCCTTCAACACCTCGTTAGAGGCACTAAGGGCTGTGTAGATGCAGCTAAAATTAAAAGCAAGAACTTCCCAGCCCAGTTGTTAACTGTTTGTACTTCCACTCAAAAAAACAAATCTTTGTCATCACAAAGAGCCAGGCCTGCTCCCAAACATCCTTTACACTTGCAGATTAACTGATAAGGCACATTTGCATTTCATTCAGCCAAGCAGCTGATAACGATCTAAATTAGCCATTAGCCGTCCCAGGATGGCTGTCCTTTTGCAGGGACAAATGAAGCTGGAGAGTCTGCGACCCCCTTCCCAGCACTCCACGGCCCCCCTGGGGGTCGCACCCCACAGATTGAAGACCTCTGCTTTACAACTACCTACCACTAGACTCTAAAATTCTCCTTACACTCCTAAACTCTAAAATGACCCTAACATCCTTTTACCATCACCCACCTCAAAATGTAGCCTTACTGGTATTTGTAATATCTATCCCTCTATCTACCTATCTACCTATCTACCTATCTACCTATCTATCTATCTATCTATCTATCTATATATATATATATATATATATATATATATATATCTATCTTGTCTCGCCTCACTCGCACTCCTGTAGCTCAGGAAGAGACGACGTGGACCCAGGATATTGGTGCAATTATTTATTTCGTGCCCTGCACCACCGCCATAACGCGTTTCGGCCTTCGAGAGGCCCATCGAGGGCTCTTATCTTTTGTAAGTAATATTCGCACACGAACTGACTACAGGTCCTAGCATGCACTGACTTAATTAAGCAGCCCATCCAGGGGCGTGTCATGGGGATAAAAGGACGTGAGTCAGCTGTGCACCTATTTCCACCGTCTCGAGCCTCTGAGGAAGGGTTTACTGAAACGCGTCAGGCATCGAGAGACGACGGAGCTGGAAGACGCATCGGCGTGACTGAAGCCTTTTTTACCCTCAAGCTGGCAGTCAAGTGCTTTCTCGCCTCAGGGCACTTTGGAGCTTACATATATATATATATGCAAAGCGGAATGAATTACTCACCTGAGAGACATTACTGTTGAATTAAAAGGACCCACTGGAGGGTTGAAATTAATGTATGCTGCCTTGCGGAAATGCCAACAAACAATCCGTTCTTTTGTGGTGCACGCCTCTGAGAAAGGAGCTGGGGGCTCCGAAACCGGTCAGGCACGAGCAATGCAGGCATGTGTACGATGGTTCCTCCATTAAAATTGTCCTGTGGATTCGCTGCTGTGGAGTACGTTCTTAAGCTGTTGGGCAACTTTGGGAAAGATATATATATATATATATATATCTATCCATAGACAGATAGATAGAGATAGATAGATAGAGATAGATAGATAGAGATAGATAGACATAGATATATATATATATATATATATATATATATATATATTCACTGAAAAAACCATAGGTTTCAGGGGCGTTATAGTTAGTTGGACATTTCACTCGTACAAAACCATAGAAATTCCACCGTTATAGTTAGTTCAGCTAACTATAACTTGCGCCCCCACAATGCACTGTTGATGACGTCACATATTACATCATTCATGACATGGTCAGTGACATCACTGATGACATCACTGATGACATCTCAAATGACATCACTGATGACATCACTGACGACATCATCCAGTGACTGTGTGTTTCTGTAATTTTTTTAATATGTTTTATATATATTCCAAGGTGTATGGAAGAATGAGTGGGTGTATAAGTGTCTGGATGGAGGATTTAGCAGGTGAGTGACTGACTGCATAAGTGAGTGATTAAATGTGTCTTACTGAATGCATGGGTTAGTGACTAAACTGTGTGAATGTCTGTATTAGTCTGTCTGTTGTTGTGCAAGCTGCTGCATGGGTTGGTCAGTAGCTACATCAGTGTCTATATAGGTTATTGATTGGTTGAGTATTTTTGGGGGGAGATTGAGTGTGTGTGTGGGTGGGTGGGAGGTGTGTGACTCTGTGCATAGATGTGTGAGTGGTTGATTCACTGGGTGTATGGGTTCAAGAGTGCATGTGGAAACAGCTGTATGGGTGCGTGAGTGTGTGTATCGGTGTCTTGGTGAGTGAATGAATGTCTCAGTGGTACATGTCCAAGTAACTACATATGTAAAAGGCAGTGTATGTGAGAGTTGAAGTATATAAAGGACTCTACATGATAGTCAGTGATTGTGAGACTGGCTGTATAGATCAGTGTGTACTTGTATCACTGATTATATAACACAGTAAGTATGCGTTAGTATCTGTATGAATAAGTGAGGTGGTGTGTGTATAATTGTATAAGTGAGTAAATGGGAGTGTGATAGATTCTTAGCATGACTGAGTAGGTGTGTGAGTAACTGCATGGATGAGTGGCGGTGTGTGATTGTCTGTATAGGTGTATGAGCGCATATGATAGTGTTGTATTGATGAGTGACTGCATGTATGAGTTATTGTATGGATGAATGAATGGATGTGTGTGTAGACCTAGCAATCAGTGAGTGCGTATGTAGTAACTGGTATTGGTGTGTCAATGATCTAGAAAATGGTAGTCTGTATTTTACAGTGGGTGTATCAAAGGTTATATTAGAGTGTGAGGAGGTGCATCAGATTTTCACGTGGATGATGTCGTCAGTGATGTCATCAGTGATGTCATTTGAGATGTCATCAGTGATGTCATGAGTGATGTCACTGACCATGTCATGAGTGATGTAATATGTGACGTCATCAGCAGTGCATTGCGGGCGCGCGAGTTATAGTTAGCTGAACTAACTATAACGGGGGAATTTCTATGGTTTTGTACGAGTGAAATGTCCAACTAAATATAACGCCCCTGAAACCTATGGTTTTTTCAGTGAATATATATATATTTATTACACTATGTATACATGTGAAAATGTCTCGGTCCCCTGTTTGCCTCGGTGGCACGGAAAAAATGGGTGGAACTGACGTCAGCACGCCGACGAGGTCCTCTTATGGCTCCCATGACGTCATATGGTGTCGCGAGCGGAGCCGTGCTATTATGACGTCCTCGTTGACGTGGGAGAGCTAGGAAAGAATTTCCGTGGAATGCTGGTGCAGGGGATATTCACCTAAGTGTTCAGGCTAGTCCTTTGGGAGCAACTGTTTATGTTGCCACTCCAGAAACCGAAACCAGTGATCCGAGGGCAGAGGCCCTGCAGATGGCACACGAGGTGGGGTGCCCAGTCGTGTGCACCGGCGGGGCAGCGAAGTGACAAGCACCACAACCCACAAAAAAGGTAACGAGGGCACTGAATAACACAGGATCTTCTCTTTGTATCTGGCAGGAACAACAAAGTTAAAATGCCCCAGTACCAAAATGTAGAATTAGTGCTACAACGGTCTTCAAGAGGACCTGCGATGCCGCTTCTGCCTCCCGTACCCTGGAGGCGGCACATGGGTCACGCGGTACGGTCATACTGCGGTGGGACGCACACTCGTTGACCTCTCATGGCACTGCTCCACACTTCAGGGAGGACGCTTTCCATTAGCTATGTTTTCTGATGACATGTCGCGCCGGCCCCGTCCAACAACAGAACTTCTTTAGATCCAAACAGACTCTTCCACTCTCTCACCGGAAGTGAAACCAGGCCACGCGGACACTTTCACAATACAACAGCCGGGAATGCACTTTTCGGTAAAAAAAACACATTCCTTCCTCCTAATTAATCAAATAAACGTCTCACTGAAGAACAGGGGCCAGCTTCGATCGGTAAACAGCCGTTACAACGACTTTTTTACTTTGCGATACCATTACAACACATGCATTACCACGCATGCGTTGTACATCACAAAGTCATTACTACGCATTTTTTTAGAACGCATGGTCATTTACCACACATGCCTTTTCAACAAATTTTGTTGTAAAGGTATGTATGGTAAATGACCATGCGTTCTAAAAAACATGTAGACGATCCATGTCGTTGTAAGGAAACAGAGGCTGTTCCGTTTCCTCACAACGACGTGCACCGCCCCTCAGAGATGACGTGAAGCAGGAACCAAGAGGAGAGAGGAACCATGAGGAGTGAGAGGTAAGGGGGATTGGGCATGGGCATGGGGTGGGGATTTCTTTTCTAGGGTTTAGGGTAGTGCAGTGGTGTTTGGGTGGTGTAGGGGGTCGTGCTGGGGGTAGTGTTTTAGGGTTTAGGGTAGTGCAGTGGTGTTTGAGTAGTGTAGGGGGTCATGCTGGGGGTAGTGTTTTATGGTTTAGGGTAGTGCAGTGGTGTTTGGGTAGTGTAGGGGTTGTGCTGAGGGTAGATTTAGGGTTTAGGGTAGTGCAGTGGTGTTTGGGTAGTGTAGGGAGTCGTGCTGGGGGTAGTGTTTTAGGGTTTAGGGTAGTGCAGTGGTGTTTGTGTAGTGTAGGGGGTTGTGCTGGGGGTAGTGTTTTAGGGTTTATGTTAGAGCAGTGGTGTTTGGGTAGTGTAGGGGGTAGTGCTGGGGTAGTGTTTTAGGGTTTAGGGTAGTGCAGTGGTGTTTGTGTAGTGTAGGGGGTAGTGCTGGGGGTAGTGTTTTAGGGTTTAGGGTAGTGCAGTGGTGTTTGGGTAGTGTAGGGGTTCATGCTGGGGGTAGTGTTTTAGGGTTTAGGGTATGGCAGTGGTGTTTGGGTAGTGTAGGGGGTCATGCTGGGGGTAGATTTAGGGTTTAGGGTAGTGCAGTGGTGTTTGTGTTGTGAGGGGGTCGTGCTGGGGGTAGTGTTTTAGGGTTTAGGGTAGTACAGTGGTGTTTGTGTAGTGTAGGGGGTAGTGTTATATGGTTTAGGGTAGTGCAGTGGTGTTTGTGTAGTGTAGGGGGTCATGCTGTGGGTAGTGTTTTAGGGTTTAGGGTAGTGCAGTCGTGTTTGTGTAGTGTAGGGGGTCATGTTTTATGGTATAGGGTAGTGCAGTGGTGTTTGGGTAGTGTAGGGGGTCATGCTGGGGTTAGTGTTTTAGGGTTTAGGGTAGTGCAGTGGTGTTTGGGTAGTGTAGGGGGTTGTGCTGGGGGTAGTGTTTTAGGGTTCAGGGTAGTGCAGTGGTGTTTGTCTAGTGTGGGAGGTCATGCTGTGGGTAGATTTAGGGTTTAGTGTAGTGCAGTGGTGTTTGGGTAGTGTAGGGAGTCGTGCTAGGGGTAGTGTTTTAGGGTTTAGGGTAGTCCAGTGGTGTTTGTGTAGTGTAGAGAGTCGTGCTGGGGTTAGTGTTTTAGGGTTTAGGGTAGTGCAGTGGTGTTTGGGTAGTGTAGGGGGGCGTGCTGGGGGTAGTGTTTTAGGGTTTAGGGTAGTGCAGTGGTGTTTGTGTAGTGTAGGGGGTCATGCTGGGAGTAGTGTTTTAGGGTTTAGGGTAGTGCAGTGGTGTTTGGGTAGTGTAGGGGGTAGTGCTGGGGTAGTGTTTTGGTTTACGGTAGTGCAGTGGTGTTTGTGTAGTGTGGGGGTCGTGCTGGGTTCTAGTGTTTTAGGGTTTAGGGTAGTGCAGTGGTGTTTGTGTAGTGTAGGGGGTCATGTTTTAGGGTTTAGGGTCGTGCAGTGGTGTTTGGGTAGTGTAGGGGGTCGTGCTGGGGGTAGTGTTTTTGGGTTTAGGGTAGTGCAGTTGTGTTTGGGTAGTGAAGGGGGTCGTGCTGGGGGTAGTGTTTTAGGGTTTAGGGTAGTGCAGTTGTGTTTAGGTAGTGAAGGGGGTCGTGCTGGGGGTAGTGTTTTAGGGTTTAGGGTAGTGCAATGGTGTTTGTGTAGTGTAGGGGGTCATGCTGGGGATAGATTTAGGGTTTAGGGTAGTGCAGTGGTGTTTGTGTAGTGTAGGGGGTCGTGCTGGGGGTAGTGTTTTAGGGTTTAAGGCAGTGCAATGGTGTTTGTGTAGTGAAGGGGTCGTGATGGGGGTAGTGTTTTAGGGTTTAGGGTAGTGCAGTGGTGTTTGTGTAGTGTAGGGGGTTGTGCTGTGGCTAGATTTAGGGTTTAGGGTAGTGCAGTGGTGTTTGGGTAGTGTAGGGAGTCGTGCTGGTAGTAGTGTTTAGGGTAGTGCAGTTATGTTTGGGGAGTGTAGGGTGTCGTGCTGGGGGTAGTGTTTTAGGGTTTAGGGTAGTGCAGTGGTGTTTGGGTAGTGGAGGGGGTAGTGTTTTAGGGTTTAGGGTAGTGCGCCCAACCAGCCACAATATCCGTGGACAAAGGGGATCCTGACTCTTTGGAACGCTCCGTCAATTGAATAATTTGGGTCAAGGGCCCTACCACGTCCAAGACCTATCAATTCCTTTCTTGGGATCCCTCATATACTTGGAGAAAAGGGTACATAGTTTCTCATCAATTTCAAGCGTGTGTGCCACCTTCCCCTTCAGTGAGGGCCTGGGGCATTCTCCCCTCATCCTATTCCTGACCTCCCTTTCAAGGGGTTGATGGATTTTCCCCACCACATACTCTGCCACTTTGGCGTCAGGTGTCCACTCCGCCGACCTAGGATGGTAAATTTGGGTAGGCTCGAACATGTCCGAGTGGACCCGTCCCCAACCGGGGACTGAGAGGAGTGGGACTCTGGTCGCCAGGGACGCCCCGAGTCGTTATCCTCATCGGAGGAGAAATCGTCCTCCGATACACCCTCTCCCTCTAAGGGAAACCCGCCGTCGGGGTCTACAATAGTGGTGACAGTGTCGCAATTTTCTCCGGGCCCCTCCTCCTCCCGGCAGGGTGCATGTTTTAGCGTTCGCGCACTCTTGAGGAAGGTCTCCGTAAGTTTATCAAATCCTTCCAAGTGCCCCGCGTTATGCTTAACGGCCCTTTTATTCCCCATCTGGGAGCTACTGGGACCCGCCACCACCAGATCTGGGTCACTGAACACCCCAGGGATGCTTTTCATCAGCTTATCAACCTGATCCCTAAGAGGAGCCAGCGCCCTAGAAATAGCCAGAGAGAGGGCTTGGTCCACTGCTGGAGGGCGAAGTTGGGGGGCCATTCCTCCTCCACTTCCTGGTAGGAGGAGTAAAAATGGTCTTCTGGAGAAGACATGATAGCAGAGGGTGTGAGCACAGAACAAATGCCCTTAAAATCCTTAAGGCAGCCCCCTCGCCGGTGCTCCAACAGCTGGGCTTTCCCCGAAGCTGTTATAAGAATAGACTGAGGCGCAATACCAATTACCACCACCAGGTGGCGATGGTCACTAACGTGGCTGTGTGGGGAAATCACCGCGTAGCGGTGTCAAAATTAGGCGAGGGTTGGTCGGGAATCAAGCGGACACTAAAGGAGTGACCAGATTCCCAAATGCGCGTAAAGACCAGCGGGAGCGCTCGACGGAGCTGCCTCGCTCGGACCAGACGCGCCTGACAGCGGGAGAAACTGCGAGGGGGAGAACGCGCTCGGGCAAGAGCCTGCTGTGCAGGGAATATGAAACAATACCAAGGCAATAATGCTAATAACGTGCACAAGAAACCGCTATACAAACAGCAACAACGTCAGATTAAGCCAAGAATGTAAGGAATGCACTTAACTGACGAGCAGTGAAGAAAGAGGAAGCGGAAGGGATGTCACGATATTATATACAATGGACTGTGATATGATTGGACTATAGTTGCCTTGGAGACTACCCCCTAATGGTTCATGGGTTGTGTAGTCTTTTGTTTAATGATTGTTGTGTTACGTTTTCTTTGAACTGCTATGCAAATAAAGTGAGGAAAGATATGCATAATCCTCGCCTCCGTCCTGCCATAGAATTCATTAAACTTTATTTGATCTGATTTAGAAACATAGATCATAAAAGTGTACATAAAAACAGTAAATCCTCTTTCCTAATACAATACAGTGAGAATTAATTAAAAACAGTAGGTAAAAACGGGTGTTACAAAGCCCGGTTCAGAGCAACTTCAGTTTAACAGAATCGTAAAGTTCAATGTTTCACAAGATCAAGCTCATGTACTTCGTGCAAAATACGCAATAAGGGGTCCAAGTAAGATGTAACGCTCCAATACCTGACCAGTTTGCACTATATAAAACTGCAGAAAAACTAAAAATAAAAAGTGTTTTGCACACTTCTGTCATTGGGCTATATGTGGGCTACATCTGGGTGATATTTGTGCTACATTTGGGCTCTTTTTTCTCTGGTGGCCATCTTGGGAGACTTATTTGTTATGAAGTTTCCTAATTTCGTCATTTACTGCAGTCTCCTCAGTAGGAAATGCTTTCAGTTTTTTACTTTGATTCCATCAAGAAGGCATTCAGATGTGTCACACATTTGCCATAAATTCAGAATGTTAGCACTCTAGTTGTTCATTAGATCACTGTAGTAAAGCTACTGCTCACCAGGGAGTTAACTGGAAGTCTACTGCTGGTATTGAAAGTGATTGTTTCAGTCTGCATGTCAGAATTTTCTAATGAAATAGAAGAGGATTTGAGATCTCACTTAAAACATGCCCTAAATTTTCTTTCTGCAGCACTAACCATAATTTCTATGTCAAAATGAACCCCCTCATTTTGTTCCTTTTTAAATTAAATGTTTTAAGTGTTACCAGTTTATTCCAATCAAGATGGCTTCAGGTGTGCCATACTTTTGTCATAAGTAAGACTGTTAGCGCTCTAGTTGTTCTTTAGAACACTCTGGGAAGCTGCAGTAGAACACAAAGACATCAACTGACAGGCTGCTCCTGTTGAAATATAACAGGAAGATAATTGAGATCTCACTTAAAACATGTCCTAATTTTTCTTTCTACAGCACTAACCATAATTTCTATGACAAAATGAACCCCCTCATTTTGTTCCTTTTTAAATTAAATGTTTTAAGAGTTACCAGTTTATTCCAATCAAGATGGCTTCAGGTGTGCCATACTTTTGTCATAAGTAAGGCTGTTAGCACTCTAGTTGTTCTTTAGAACACTCTGGGAAGCTGCAGTAGAACACAAAGGCATCAACTGACAGGCTGCTCCTGTTGAAATATAACAGGAAGATATTTGAGATCTCACTTAAAACATGACCTAATTTTTCTTTCTACAGCACTAACCATAATTTCTATGGCAAAATGAACCCCCTCATTGTGTTCCTTTTTAAATTAAATGTTTTAAGAGTTACCAGTTTATTCCAATCAAGATGGCTTCAGGTGTGCCATAATTTTGTCATAAGTAAGACTATTAGCGCTCTCGTTGTTCTTTAGAACACTCTGGGAAGCTGCAGTAGAACACAAAGGCATCAACTGACAGGCTGCTCCTGTTGAAATATAACAAGAAGATATTTGAGATCTCACTTAAAACATGTCCTAATTTTTCTTTCTACAGCACTAACCATAATTTCTATAACAAAATTAACCCCATCATTTTGTTCCTTTTTAAATTAAATGTTTTAAGTGTTACCAGTCTATTCCAATCAAGATGGCTTCAGGTGTGCCATACTTTTGTCATAAGTAAGGCTGTTAGCACTCTAGTTGTTCTTTAGAACACTCTGGGAAGCTGCAGTAGAACACAAAGGAATCAACTGACAGTCTCTGCACTTGTTGGATGTACATGATTTACTGAGAATGTCAGACTTCATTCTCACATGACTGAGAAAGATAATGTGAATTTACAGAAAATATGCTCTCATTTTAGCTTCTGGAGCACCTTCCAAAACTGTATGGGACAAGCATGTGAAAATAGTTTTCTCTCAAACATGATTCATGATATCCCAGCAGAAGGTTTTTCACAGGGTAAAATCACCTTAGAACACACCACAATTCCTGAAATTAGTATGGTACCATCAACAAATGAATTCTAATGTAACTAAAGTCTGTTATCACCCTTTATAGTTCTCCTTTTGGTAACCCTCAAAATCTTCGATTCACTACAATGCATTTCAATGGGGTACTATCATTTATATTGGTCCCAAGATGGCTGCCAGCAATTCCAGGATGAAGTGCTGACAGCCAATCAGATCTCACGATGACATGTGTGGTTTGGCTCCGCCCAGATATCGATGTGTTTTCTTTTTCAAATTTCTCAGGAACTACTGAACGGATTTACACCATTTAACAAAAGGGTTCTTTCTGAACCAAGAACTACCTCTTTGCCAAATTTGGTGTAATTCCGTTCAGCAGTTCGGGCTGTAGCCGTGTCTAAAGTTTCCTATGGAAAATTGCATGGGGAAAACACGTTTTGGGACCCCCCTTTTTCTCGGCCCCCGCTTGCCGAATCACCCCGAAACTTTCAGGATAGGAGCAGACCGGAGCGCCCCACGAGTTTTGAAAATTTCGCGAAGATTCATCAACCGGCGCCAAAGTTATTGGAAATAGAATGTTGTGAATTTCCTATGGAAAATAGGTCCTAACTATAACTACCTACTGGCGACCGCCAGTAGGTAATATATATACATACATAGAGAGAGATAGATAGATAGATAGAGATAGATAGGTAGAGCTAAATAGATAGATATAGATAGATAGATAGATATAGATATATATATAGATCTATATATATATATACATATATAGTGATTACGTTGTGTATGTGTTACAATGCACATGCCCCAAGGTGTATGTGGGCAGTACCATACACATGGCTCATGTCAGGATCTTGCAGCATCTTGGAGCCATATCTAGGGAGGACAAGAGTTATCCTATTGCACGCCACATTCATGAAAACCATGGGGGAAAAGTGTCCGATCTGGTCTATTATGTTATGGACTCTGTCCCGAGGAATTTGAGAGGAGGCAACAGGGAACAGAGATTGAGGAGACTTGAATCACGCTACATAATTATGCCAAATAGCAAAGCACCACATAGTTTAAATTCAGATGAGGAAATGTATGTGCACCTATAAATATTCAACACTAACTTTTTCATTTTTAATAACCATAGTAAAATGTCATAAGCTGTATAACACAAAATGTAATTTAGTTAATAAGATTTAGCTTTTTCACTTAGGGCACTTTTTTTTAGGATAAAATCAAAGTTGAAAGTATCAAAGATCTTGTGGGGCTGGGAGGATTTGATAAAAAAGGCAGCAAGGAATCATACCGAGTGGGTGGAAATACAGTGTATTATATTCATCCCAATGGGAGAAATTGTTTGGACACTGGTCCAGAACATAGGGCTATGTACACGAAATCCAGCTAAAGTGATGTATTGAACATCTGATAATTTGCATGAATTGGCGAATTGTAGTACAATGTCAGTGACAATTGTGGTGTTGCAAATTAGGATTTCCAATGAAAAGTAGCAATCACAACAATGTAATTCATTTGTACTCAATTGGGTGCTTGCATGATGCTCGTTTGTGAAATCAATTTAGAGATCAAAATATTTCTTCACGGTTCATCCTCCTGTTATGATGGTTATAATCAAGTTGATGCCAGTATTTGTAAACCAGCCCAGGGAATCCTAGAGGGCGTAATGGATTGGCAATCTAGGATACGATTTCAATGAAAATTATTTTACTTTGATTTTTAACTCTATAGTATTTCTGCATAGTGCACTTTATTTTTATTAAGTTTTTATTGAAATGCAGAACATAGTACATACAGTGCAAATGAGCAAGCTACATTGTGCTAGTTACAGTATCTGTGTCATTAACATATTCATCTCAGTCATACAGAGCAAACCTTATAAGTGATACATAGCCCCCTTTGAATTTGCGAACATCTCCCTCTGGGGTGGAGTGTGTATTACATAGTAATCTAGTTATACAGCTTTTAAACGAATACGACCCTTCCACTTATGCAAGCAATTTTAGATTGGTGGTTCCTTGTCTTCTTCGCTTGTTCCCTCCGCCTCCCCTGTTTCTTTTCCCACCAAGTACTGCTGAAACAGACCCCAAAGGTTCTTAGGACGATTCTGCGGAGGCAGCAGTTTGCTGTACAGTTCCGACTGCGTATTGTAATATATCATATCCCTGGACCAATCAGAAATAGTAGGACCGGGCCCCTCGCCCACTTAATAGCAATTCTACGTTTAGCGAGCAATAGACCTATATCAATTAATCTTCGCACATCTTTGGGCAGTTTGCCTGTATATCCCAGCAAATCCATCAGTGGGTTTAACGTGAGTTCCAAACCCCAAATTTCACTCAATGATTGAAAGATTTGCTCCAAGTACCTGGCTATATGTGGGCACGTCCAGGCCAAGTGCAGGAAACCAGCAGGGTCCACTCCACACCTTTCACAGGCAGCTGAATCGTGCAGCCCATATCTAAGCAGTCTCTCAGGTGTGTAATAGACTCTTTGGAGGAATTTATAATGAATTGATCTATGTCTACCATTCAGTGACACTTTTTTAGTAATCTCACAGCAATATCCCCACACACTATCCTCTAGTGCCACCCCTAGATCTGCTTGCCATTCTAATCTAGCTGTCGAATAATGATGCTGCCTGTCATCTTGCATTATAGTGTATATGATGGAGACCATCTTTCTGGGAGATTTGAACCTGTGATATGGGTGAGAGCCCTTAGCTCAGGGGGCTCCAGCAATTCAGCACCCAACAGCTCACACATCTCATGCTGCACTCTATGGAACTGAAAGCGTATCAACTGCGTGGGAGGCCCTTCCGCTACATTCAATTCATCCCAACTCCGAGCCTTACCCTCCGCAAACAGATCCTCAATCTTGGAGATCCCTAGTTTGGCAAGAGCCAGGACCACCCCTTTCTCTCTGCTTATTGGCATCCAATCGCACCACTTAATTGGGGTCAATGGAGAATATAAAATAGCTCCCGCCTGCCTTTTCAACAGGTTATGCCAGGCGTGTACCACAGAGTTATACAAAAGGGGATGATGGACGGAACGTTTGAGCCAATCAAACACTCACCCCCAGTCAACTGATCTGGGTTTAATCCATCATCATTCTTTAGCTCACTCCACCACCCCAGTTCAGACATGGCCATATGCAAATCAGTCTGACCCTGTGCCTCATGGGAACAGTCCAGTCCGAACTGCCAAGCCATGTCTTCCCTGGACCGGAAACAAGCATCCTAGGACCGGTTTCTGGCATTCCAGCCGTCATCAGCCAGGCTTGCTTGAATCCAGTGGCAAAGTGAGCAAGGGACCCACGTCTGGGCATACCCCCGCCAACTTAGGGCGAACAAAGCGATACAAAGGGGATGATGGACGGAACGTTTGAGCCAATCAAACACTCACCCCCAGTCAACTGATCTGGGTTTAATCCATCATCATTCTTTAGCTCACTCCACCACCCCAGTTCAGACATGGCCATATGCAAATCAGTCTGACCCTGTGCCTCATGGGAACAGTCCAGCCCGAACTGCCAAGCCATGTCTTCCCTGGACCGGAAACAAGCATCCTAGGACCGGTTTCTGGCATTCCAGCCGTCATCAGCCAGGCTTGCTTGAATCCAGTGGCAAAGTGAGCAAGGGACCCACGTCTGGGCATACCCCCGCCAACTTAGGGCGAACAAAGCGATACAAAAGGGGATGATGGACGGAACGTTTGAGCCAATCAAACACTCACCCCCAGTCAACTGATCTGGGTTTAATCCATCATCATTCTTTAGCTCACTCCACCACCCCAGTTCAGACATGGCCATATGCAAATCAGTCTGACCCTGTGCCTCATGGGAACAGTCCAGCCCGAACTGCCAAGCCATGTCTTCCCTGGACCGGAAACAAGCATCCTAGGACCGGTTTCTGGCATTCCAGCCGTCATCAGCCAGGCTTGCTTGAATCCAGTGGCAAAGTGAGCAAGGGACCCACGTCTGGGCATACCCCCGCCAACTTAGGGCGAACAAAGCGATACAAAAGGGGATGATGGACGGAACGTTTGAGCCAATCAAACACTCACCCCCAGTCAACTGATCTGGGTTTAATCCATCATCATTCTTTAGCTCACTCCACCACCCCAGTTCAGACATGGCCATATGCAAATCAGTCTGACCCTGTGCCTCATGGGAACAGTCCAGCCCGAACTGCCAAGCCATGTCTTCCCTGGACCGGAAACAAGCATCCTAGGACCGGTTTCTGGCATTCCAGCCGTCATCAGCCAGGCTTGCTTGAATCCAGTGGCAAAGTGAGCAAGGGACCCACGTCTGGGCATACCCCCGCCAACTTAGGGCGAACAAAGCGATACAAAAGGGGATGATGGACGGAGACGTTTGAGCCAATCAAACACTCACCCCCAGTCAACTGATCTGGGTTTAATCCATCATCATTCTTTAGCTCACTCCACCACCCCAGTTCAGACATGGCCATATGCAAATCAGTCTGACCCTGTGCCTCATGGGAACAGTCCAGCCCGAACTGCCAAGCCATGTCTTCCCTGGACCGGAAACAAGCATCCTAGGACCGGTTTCTGGCATTCCAGCCGTCATCAGCCAGGCTTGCTTGAATCCAGTGGCAAAGTGAGCAAGGGACCCACGTCTGGGCATACCCCAGCCAACTTAGGGCGAACAAAGCGATACAAAAGGGGATGATGGACGGAACGTTTGAGCCAATCAAACACTCACCCCCAGTCAACTGATCTGGGTTTAATCCATCATCATTCTTTAGCTCACTCCACCACCCAAGTTCAGACATGGCCATATGCAAATCAGTCTGACCCTGTGCCTCATGGGAACAGTCCAGCCCGAACTGCCAAGCCATGTCTTCCCTGGACCGGAAACAAGCATCCTAGGACCGGTTTCTGGCATTCCAGCCGTCATCAGCCAGGCTTGCTTGAATCCAGTGGCAAAGTGAGCAAGGGACCCACGTCTGGGCATGCCCCCGCCAACTTAGGGCGAACAAAGCGATACAAAAGGGGATGATGGACGGAACGTTTGAGCCAATCAAACACTCACCCCCAGTCAACTGATCTGGGTTTAATCCATCATCATTCTTTAGCTCACTCCACCACCCCAGTTCAGACATGGCCATATGCAAATCAGTCTGACCCTGTGCCTCATGGGAACAGTCCAGCCCGAACTGCCAAGCCATGTCTTCCCTGGACCGGAAACAAGCATCCTAGGACCGGTTTCTGGCATTCCAGCCGTCATCAGCCAGGCT
Source organism: Calotriton arnoldi (assembly GCA_963921515.1). Taxonomy (NCBI): domain Eukaryota; kingdom Metazoa; phylum Chordata; class Amphibia; order Caudata; family Salamandridae; genus Calotriton; species Calotriton arnoldi. The sequence continues at coordinate 727,431 of CAWUFW010008844.1, forward strand.
TGCTTGAATCCAGTGGCAAAGTGAGCAAGGGACCCACGTCTGGGCATACCCCGCCAACTTAGGGCGAACAAAGCGATACAAAAGGGGATGATGGACGGAACGTTTGAGCCAATCAAACACTCACCCCCAGTCAACTGATCTGGGTTTAATCCATCATCATTCTTTAGCTCACTCCACCACCCCAGTTCAGACATGGCCATATGCAAATCAGTCTGACCCTGTGCCTCATGGGAACAGTCCAGCCCGAACTGCCAAGCCATGTCTTCCCTGGACCGGAAACAAGCATCCTAGGACCGGTTTCTGGCATTCCAGCCGTCATCAGCCAGGCTTGCTTGAATCCAGTGGCAAAGTGAGCAAGGGACCCACGTCTGGGCATACCCCCGCCAACTTAGGGCGAACAAAGCGATACAAAAGGGGATGATGGACGGAACGTTTGAGCCAATCAAACACTCACCCCCAGTCAACTGATCTGGGTTTAATCCATCATCATTCTTTAGCTCACTCCACCACCCCAGTTCAGACATGGCCATATGCAAATCAGTCTGACCCTGTGCCTCATGGGAACAGTCCAGCCCGAACTGCCAAGCCATGTCTTCCCTGGACCGGAAACAAGCATCCTAGGACCGGTTTCTGGCATTCCAGCCGTCATCAGCCAGGCTTGCTTGAATCCAGTGGCAAAGTGAGCAAGGGACCCACGTCTGGGCATACCCCCGCCAACTTAGGGCGAACAAAGCGATACAAAAGGGGATGATGGACGGAACGTTTGAGCCAATCAAACACTCACCCCCAGTCAACTGATCTGGGTTTAATCCATCATCATTCTTTAGCTCACTCCACCACCCCAGTTCAGACATGGCCATATGCAAATCAGTCTGACCCTGTGCCTCATGGGAACAGTCCAGCCCGAACTGCCAAGCCATGTCGTCCCTGGACCGGAAACAAGCATCCTAGGACCGGTTTCTGGCATTCCAGCCGTCATCAGCCAGGCTTGCTTGAATCCAGTGGCAAAGTGAGCAAGGGACCCACGTCTGGGCATACCCCCGCCAACTTAGGGCGAACAAAGCGATACAAAAGGGGATGATGGACGGAACGTTTGAGCCAATCAAACACTCACCCCCAGTCAACTGATCTGGGTTTAATCCATCATCATTCTTTAGCTCACTCCACCACCCCAGTTCAGACATGGCCATATGCAAATCAGTCTGACCCTGTGCCTCATGGGAACAGTCCAGCCCGAACTGCCAAGCCATGTCTTCCCTGGACCGGAAACAAGCATCCTAGGACCGGTTTCTGGCATTCCAGCCGTCATCAGCCAGGCTTGCTTGAATCCAGTGGCAAAGTGAGCAAGGGACCCACGTCTGGGCATACCCCCGCCAACTTAGGGCGAACAAAGCGATACAAAAGGGGATGATGGACGGAACGTTTGAGCCAATCAAACACTCACCCCCAGTCAACTGATCTGGGTTTAATCCATCATCATTCTTTAGCTCACTCCACCACCCCAGTTCAGACATGGCCATATGCAAATCAGTCTGACCCTGTGCCTCATGGGAACAGTCCAGCCCGAACTGCCAAGCCATGTCTTCCCTGGACCGGAAACAAGCATCCTAGGACCGGTTTCTGGCATTCCAGCCGTCATCAGCCAGGCTTGCTTGAATCCAGTGGCAAAGTGAGCAAGGGACCCACGTCTGGGCATACTCCCGCCAACTTAGGGCGAACAAAGCGATACAAAAGGGGATGATGGACGGAACGTTTGAGCCAATCAAACACTCACCCCCAGTCAACTGATCTGGGTTTAATCCATCATCATTCTTTAGCTCACTCCACCACCCCAGTTCAGACATGGCCATATGCAAATCAGTCTGACCCTGTGCCTCATGGGAACAGTCCAGCCCGAACTGCCAAGCCATGTCTTCCCTGGACCGGAAACAAGCATCCTAGGACCGGTTTCTGGCATTCCAGCCGTCATCAGCCAGGCTTGCTTGAATCCAGTGGCAAAGTGAGCAAGGGACCCACGTCTGGGCATACCCCCGCCAACTTAGGGCGAACAAAGCGATACCACAGAGTTTACAGAGTCCAGAACCCCAGTTCTTCTTATCGGAGCTCGAAACAGCATTGCCGGCAATTGCTCCGGCACCGCGGCGACTTTTTCTATAAATAAATGCAGAGGACACATTTCCTCGTGTAGCCAGTGGTAGGCATGGGAGCTCTGAGCTGCCCTGTAGTAGAGCTCCTGATACGGGGCACCGAGGCCCCCCATTGAGTACGGGAGTGTCAAGATGTTCCAACTGACCCTCAGCTGTTTCCCAGCCCAGGCTAGTCTATTGAGAAGCACACAAATTGTCTTAAAAATATGCATAGGCAATACGATAGGTATATTTAAAAAGAGGAACAGAAATCTAGGCAGCACTACCATCTTCATGAGGGATATACGTCCCAGTATCGATAGAGGTAGCCGAATCCATCTTTCAACATCATCCTCTAATCTGGAGATGAGTCTACCAAAATTGTCCCTAATCACCAAGGCAGAATCTGTGTGGACCCGGACTCCAAGATACCTTATTGCTTCAGTTGACCACTGCAGAGGACCAACTCAATCGGTAGCATAGCGGAAGTTAAAGGAAATATTGTTGATTTTGTCCAATTCATTTTTAAACCTGTTCTTTCACCGTATCTAACCACCTCGTCAAGAACTGGAGAGAGATTAACCTTGGGGTCCCTGGCATACAACAGCGTGTCATCCGCGTATGCTGACACAATGAGATTATATTCAGGGAATCTGATCCATCTGTGGCTGTGATATTCTCTAAGAGCGCAGGCAAGTGGTTCAGCTACCAAGTCGTAAAGTAACGGGGATAAAGGACATCCCTGTCGCGTACCTCACGATATTTTGATAGAGGATGTGACTATGTCACCAACTCGTATTCGGGCAGTTGGGGAGCTATATAAGACACCCACCAGGCGGATGAAGATATCGCCCACCCCCATGCGTCTCAGAACCGCGTACATGAATGACCACTCTACTGAATCAAAAGCCTTTTCGGCATCTAAAAAAATCGCCGCCGCCCTGATCCCAGGTCTGATGTGCTGTATTGCACCAAATAACATTCGAAGATTATACGACAGGTTACGCTCTGGGACAAATCCCACCTGTTCCGAGTCTACCAGCTTGGGGACCAAAGGGGCAAGGCGGTTAGCCAGGACTTTCACGAATAGTTTAGTGTCAACATTAAGAAGCGATAGTGGTCGGAAAGACGAACATTCGTCTGCCAGTTTACCAGGCTTCAGGATAGTCACTATGAGCACTTCTCTCATAGAAGCAGGCATCGTCCCTTCCTCACCCATCTGCTCAAATAGCATGCACAAGTGTGGTATTAGGAGCTCTTTAAATTCCTTATAGAATGCCACGGTAAGGCCGTCCGATCCGGGGGCACTCCCTGATCTCATCGAGCTCAGTGCTACTGATATCTCATGCGCATCTAGTGGCCTCATAAGGTATTCCCTGTGCTCATTGGAAAGCCAGGGCATCTGTACATATTCTAGGTAGTCTGCGATAGCTGCCTCATCCGTGGGGACTCTCTTACTATATAGGTCAGTATAATATTGATTAAACCTATTTGCAATATCTATGGTGTCAGTCAGCAACCCTCCATCCGCTGCCCGTATTTCCATCACATTAGCCGCCTCTCTCCTGCCACACAGCAAAGCAGCCAGCACTGCACCTGGTCTGTCACGGTCTCCGTACGTTCTAGCCACAGCACACTTCCCCAGGTGCTTAATTTCACAATCAGCAGCCTCATGATATTCGATCAGCGTCTCTTTCAGGTGATCAGCAACACTGGGGCAATTCTTCTCTATAGCTTCCCATTCCAGTTCAGCTAGCCTATTTTCTAGATGGGACAGGCGCTGGCGAATAGAGGGCAATACCCCCGAGTGATTAGACATGGCTATCCCCCTGATGTAAACCTTAAACGCTTCCCAGATCGTAGAGAACTCCTGGACAGAACCTATGTTGAAATCAAAGAAGCTCTCTATAGCTTCAGCAAGCTCAGATCGTAAAACGGTATCCAGCAATGAGAATGGTGGAAAGCGCCATGTAAAGGGTGCAGGTCTTCTCTTTAGAATATCTATATCCAGCAATTTTGGGGAATGATCTGAAAAAGAACAGGGAAGCACCCTGCAGCCCTGAACACGCTGGATCAGACCCCTCAATACAAACCAGTAGTCGATTCTGGTGTGCAACTGGTGTGGGGCAGAGTAATGTGTGAACCCACCCACACATCCAGTAGCTCCAGCTGCACCGCTATATCATTAACAACCTTGGCAGCTGCCGATGGACATCTCGCCGGCCCACCAGAGCGGCCCAGCAAGGGGTCCAACAGACAGTTGAGATCCCCAACCCATAGAATAGGCAGGTCCCCCCAGCTATCATGCGGTCTAGCAAGTTTCGAAAAAACTGTGGGCAATCATAGTTAGGCTCATAGACATTGACTATCAGCCAGTCTATTCCCTTGCCTGTGCACCTGGAAATAGCGTATCTGCCTGATGCATCAGTTTCAACCGCTTGCAATTTGATACCGGATTTGGGGTTAACCCATGTAAGGACTCCCCTGGCAGGGGAGGTGAAACCAGCAGCGTGTATATGACCAAGCAGGCTCCTATGCCTCAGCATATTACTACCCACAGGCAGGTGGGATTCCTGAACCAGAGCAATATCGACCTCATGTCTCACAAAATAATGACCATCTTACGTAGCTTTCTATGGTCATTCAGACCCCTAATATTCCATGTCAATAATCAAATTTTATCACCCCCACCCACCATCGAAAATCAGTGTCATAGTCGCATCTGGAGCGTTCACATGTGAGGAGTTACACAGACCTCTGATCAAAAACATCCTTGACTGTAAAGCATCGAATATACTCAGCTTGTATCTTGCACTGCTGTACCAAACTAAAAGAACCCCCCCCCCCACCACCCACACCATGCCACTCCCAACTGGGCATGATCGATTCCATCCCACCCTCCCAATCTCGCATAACAATGCCATATCAATTTGAAAAGCACATGAAACACTTATTTCCAATTTCAAATTTTGTAGTTGCTAACACTCAGGGGCGGATATTACCGGCATAACCTCCAAAAATCAACTGTGAAACTTTAAGGTTGAAAACTTAGCCATCAACATCTATTATGCATTTTCCACCCAGCTACCAGAAAAAAGGTTCCCCTAAAGCAGCTCTCAGATTGACACACATGGCGTTGCAATCATAGTCCATCTCCAGACTACCACTCCATGCCATCAGGCTTGTAAAGAGTCTCATTAAATGTCCCAATATACCATCAATAGTGCAGTCAGTGGGCATTGCCAGTCTCTCAAGATCAGACCCATACCTCTGGGCAGCCACAGGGCACCTCTGTGTCATCCGGGTCAGAGAATTAACTTTAACATACCTTTTATTACCTTTTACAAACTGTTCATCTCACCCAATCAGGATATCTATTCTTCCAGGTCACCTCCTGTCGCCTCCGGCTGCTCCCCGGTCGATGAGCACGCTCCAAAACAAATATGTCTGAGAACGTATCTCGGCCCAGTAGGTGATCAGCAGCTTTTCTATGAAGACCACCATATTCCCCATCGGCGTGGTCTCAGGCAATTTAGTAATTCGTATATTGCTACATCTGGGCCTTGCTTCTAAGTCTTCCACTTTGTTCATAAGCAGCTTCCCCATCTGCTTCAGCGCGTTGTCAGTTTCCATTTGAGCTTCTTCGACGTCTGCCACTCTCCTCTCTATCATGTCTATACGTTCCGCTTGCTTGTCTATCCGCTCCGACATCCTGTAGGCCAGAGATTCAATCTTAGCGTCAATAGTGGACAGAATCTTTTGCATTGCTGACAATATCTTTCGGAGGTCTCCCTCCGAGATATGCTACTGATCCGTCTCCGCCGGGTCTGCCTCTTCCTCCCTATGTCGTGACTTGCGCTGCTCGAACTGCAGCTTCTGCTGTGTTTTGTCCCTTTTGCCCATGCTTGCAGGGGGGGAGGGGCAGCGCTTGCCCACTGCGCTCCGCCCTTGGTTCCGCAATGAAGAAGCCCTCCACAGACAGCTCAAAGAGGCCCAGGCAGAGGAAAAGGCCACACAGCCAGCCCAGTGTCACTGATCAGAAAGGCAGTCAGCGCAGAGTCAGTCCCCTATGCGCGAGGCCAACCCAGCCACCAACATCAAGCGCTCTCTAGTAGTTAAGAGTAGTACACATACACTGCAGGGTATGTGCCCTTGCAATGGGGGTTGGGTGTAAGCGCCGCTGTGATCTGTCGGGATCGCGGAAAGTCACTTCACGTTTCTTGTGCCTTACCCACGGGCCCCTTTCAACCTTCAGGCAACTTTGACTTGACCAGCAGCTCAGATCCTTCTGCTCTGAGTGCAGCCCCAGTCTCCACACTCCTAGGGTCAGCAGCACATGTCAGGAACAAACTATAATGGCAGCATTGGCCAACACTGGGCAGCTCACCAGGCCTGTTCCTGGAAGTCCATTGAAAATATATCAGGGCCCCGATGCGCCAGCTACAGCCTTAGTCCTGTCCCTCATACAGCTGTAGGCCCGCCGCCTCGCATGGTCTCCATAGCGTGCGTTTGCGCTGTCCTCTTCAGGGCTGCAGAACGCACACCGCCCGCTCTGTCCACCGCAGGCTACATCCAAAATCAGAGCAGGCGGATGCGTCACAAGCCCGCCGCAGCCCGCTATCTCTGCCGCATTATTTGCCGGCAGGAGTCTTCGTATCTGCGCAGGCCTAGGGAGCGGCACCTCCCCGAGCAGTTCTGCCCTCAGGCTACTCGCGCAGCCGGGCCCACCGCGCACAGACCACAGCACCCGCTCCTGCCGGCCATGATCCGTCTCTGGGTGTGCAAGCGTTTTCCGGGCAGTCCACCCCATATCCACTCAGGGCCACCGCGTCTGGGAAGCCCGTTCCTTACCGAGGCATGGCAGGGGGAGCTAAGGGGCAGGCCTCACCTCTCGTACCCCGAAGGCCGCATGTCGTCTCACTCCGACTCCGCATTCAGGGTGAACCAATTTTTATCGTACTGGGCTCAATCGATAGCCCGCGCATTCCCGCTGCAGCAATTGCTGGAACTCCTGAGTGCGGAAATGGAGGATAATTAAATGGATATTCTTGATGGCTGGCGGAGCTCTCTTACTCCGCGGCTATTTTTGAGCCAGGCAAGCTCCGCCCCCCCACATAGTGCACTTTATTATAACACTTAAAATGATGTTGTAGGAACTTTTTAGTGTCCATGCCGTAGTGCATGAGAACACGGTGGTATAATGAGTTAAACAAAATGGCGGCGACATTATGTGAACAAGATGGTGGTGACCACTGAAACACATTATCTGCGCTGCTTCGCTACAAAATAATCTGAATACATACCAACTTCGGCAGTGTCGGTGCCTGTTTTCAGAATTGATGAGGAGGAAAGCAGGAGTGTAACGGATAGATACATATATATACATAGAATACATATATATACATATATATACATATATATATATACATATATATACATAGAATAGGCAGGTCCCCCAGCTATCATGCGGTCTAGCAAGTTTCGAAAAAACTGTGGGCAATCATAGTTAGGCTCATAGACATTGACTATCAGCCAGTCTATTCCCTTGCCTGTGCACCTGGAAATAGCGTATCTGCCTGATGCATCAGTTTCAACCGCTTGCAATTTGATACCGGATTTGGGGTTAATATATAAACATTGTGAGAGCATTGGGGATGTTGTAACTTTGGACAAATACATGGACCCTACTGAGGGAAATATCAGCACTGCAACACCCAGCATGCTATTCACTGGAGAGTGCATGCTAATGGAACAAAATGTTTGCAGTGTGTTGTTTTTGCCCCGGCCTATGATTAAGGTGAAGTGTCACCGAAACGCGTCAGGGACTGTTAAATTAATTGAGAAAGGGTGCGCTGTTTTTTTAATACAAATTTCTGTTGAACTCTCTTCCGCAGGAGTGGTGTCCTTGAGCTCTGGGGCAACTTTGGAGGATGTTAATACGCGGTGGCCTCGGCCGCGGAGGATTGCACTGCCTGGCTCAATGATTTCAGGACTGCAGGGCTGTAATGGAATGGCAGCCCGATCGCAGCACGGAGGAGAAATTGATTTAAAACTGCACATCCTTTCTCGAGGCCCACTGGAGGGCTGTAAACATTGTGAGAGCATTGGGGATGTTGTAACTTTGGACAAATACATGGACCCTACTGAGGGAAATATCGGCACTGCAACACCCAGGATGCTATTCACTGGAGAGTGCATGCTAATGGAACAAAATGTTTGCAGTGTGTTCTCCATGGTTTGTTTTTGCCCCGCCCTATGATTAAGGTGAAGTGTCACCGAAACGCGTCAGGGACTGTTAAATTAATTGAGAAAGGGTGCGCAGTTTTTTGAATAAAAAGTTCTGTTGAACTCTCTTCCGCAGGAGTGGCGTCCTTGAGCTCTGGGGCAACTTTATATATATACATGCACTCCAGCTTCCACAGCAAAACTACAGAAGAAGGCATGGACTCGAGGCTGCTCAAGATACGGCAACATTTATTGTCTCAAGTCACCCTCAACCCCGAGGTAAGAGAGAGACGCGTTTCGGCTTACTAGAAGCCTTTATCAATCTGGTTGGCGCTTTTAAAATGGCAGTATATATAGTGACCATTCACCTTAAGGCACTATATATTGTGGTGAAGTCTGTTTTCCCTTGAAAGGTAAGGACCTTGGCAATTGTACACTTTGGGCCCGATTCTGATGCGGGTTGGAAAAGCTTCCCGACCGAGGGCCTGATTCTGATGCGGTTAGGAAGGCCTCCTAACGGCATTTGCTACTTCCAAATTGGATCGGGAACGTGTCTTCCCGACCGAGGGCCCAATTCTGATGCGGTTAGGAACAAATGTTCCCATTGAAGTCAATGGGAGTTCAACCAAATCGTATCTGGAAGCATCCGGATGCATCCTACTCCGCCGGTCGGACTTTCCCGATCCGAGTGGGTCGGACACCATTTCCCAACCGATTCGGTCGGGAAGCTTTTCCAACCCGCATCAGAATCGGCCCCTTTGTCATGCTCTAAAACATCTCTGGTGCCAGCTTCTCTTACACATGGAATAGCCCACCATGGGTAAGAGCAGTGGAAGATTTGCTCACATCCAGAGTGAGTTCAGCACATACAACAATATTTCATGCCTACTTCTATGGTTGTTCCCTTGCTGCTCCTGGGTGGACCTTTGTTGACATACACTGTGGCTACTGATGGTAAGATGCCCATTCGTATGTGGTGCGCTATCTTAGTCTCGGTGGATTCCTCAGCCCATATACCATGGATAATTATATAACTATCCAGACCTATGCATAATGCTTGTTTTACTTTAGTCTGGATGGACTCCTCAGAACATATACCATGGCTAATTATATAACTAACCAGATCTATAGATAATGGCCGTGTTGCTCCTGGGTGTGAATTGAACAGATTATAGATTCTTATTGTTGATTTTGGATGCTTAGTATTAAGTACCACTAAGTGCAGTGTAAGACTGTTTTGTGAGTTGCGTGAAGGTCTTTTATCATCTATGTTTTGTTTGCATGCTGAGACCTAGGCATATAAGATCAGTATAACTTCTTTGCTCTCTGATCCTGTAATTTGCATGTAATTGAACAATAGCATTTCTGTATGAGAGTATATGGTTTGTCTAGCAATGCTGTCTAAGACAGGTGATTGGGAGCTTTGCAAATCTTTTGATTTTTCTACCCTGCCGGTTTAAAGCAGATTCTCAGCATCTACGTGGGAGCACAAGATCTAAAAATGAAGTGAAGAAATCTATCAATTTTTTTTAAATATTGTTTTATTGCACAGTACTATAAATATATACATACATTATGGAATTCATCCTCAAGACAGCATGCATTTTTCATTTTACATGCACCCCACCCACCCCCGGGGGCTGGTGAGAGCCTCGAACTCTGTATGCTTTACATTCTAAACAGTCCTATATACTTTCTCAGCTAGTCATTCCCTGTGTAAGTTTAGCAATCTTAAAGAACCAAGAAGAACCAGTATTCATATAAATCATATACTTCATATAAATTTCTTCACTTCTAAACCGATCAAGTGCAGTATGCTATAGCGTCAACATCTAAGATTTCTCCTAACCGATTACCGATTTTTCTCTACCCATTCTATCAGTGGCGCCCATATTTTTAAACCTTTAATTCGTGCTCGTATCCCCCTCCTTGCATAAACAGCCTTTTCTAAATTATAAATTGCCAGAAGACGGGAAAGCCACTGCTGAAATCCAGGGGGATTGGAGTCCAACGAAGCAGGTGCTATACACAGTCGCAGAACCGCTATACCAATAAACACCAAATCTTGTCCGGTATTACCCAGCTCTTCTTCTGCCACCCCCAGCACAATCAAGCTTGAAGAAAGGGAACATTCTATTCCTAGAGCTTCCTTAAAGAATTTGGTAATATCTTGTTTTAATTTCAAGAGCATATCACAGGAAGCAAAGATATGAACCAGACCTGCCTGATATAGTGCACACCGAGGGCAGTATGTCCCTTTGCCACTCCCCCATTTAGCTATCTTATGTGGGGTGTAATATAGTGAAAAACAGGTCTTATAATATTTTGCCTGTAACCGAGCCGGGATTAGAATACTCAATACCATTTTCAATGATTGCTGAAATGTATTGTCCGATATAACAATTTTCTCTTTCCATTTCGACGACCAATGTTCCAGATCATCTTTCATCAGTGAGTTGAAAAGATTATAGATAACCCGTATTGACAGGTCCCAATTCTCTACCAGTTTCTCAACTATGGCATTTCAAGAAAATCCTATCGGTCCTCGCCTCCCTTCTTAAATAAAAAATCCCTGATTTGAAGATATTTGAAGAAATCTCTCCGATCTATCTCAAACATCTCTTTAAGATCTTCAAAGGATAGAAGACCCTCTAGAGAGAAAAAGGACCCAAGTTTAGTCAAACCCGCCTCCCCATTTTTTAGTCGTATGGTCCTTAAAAGTTTCTGGTAGATTTGGATTATTTGTTAACGGTGTATAAAAATTGAGTCTGCCGATACCGATTACTCTTCGGACTGTTTTCCAAACTTTAAACCCCCCCAGTAATGTCTTAAAACAAACTTTTTTGTAATGGTTATCGTTTAGGTAACGCCACAGCCATCCCCAGGCCTCTTCCCCAATTATAAGTTCAAGGGGGGTCGGGACCTCTGCAGTGTGTCTTTCAGCCGGTTTCTCTTGTAACAGTACCAGTTTATACAATAGTGTGGTGGCCCAATAATAAAGTCTGAGATTAGGTAAAGCCCATCCCCCTCTTTCCCTGGGCAATGTGAGAAATTTAAAAGCCCTTCTTGGTTTGGCAGATGCCCAGATAAATCGAGAAAATAGATCTTCTAATTTCTTCAGCCAGTCAATTGAGAATTCTAATGGTTTTGCCCGAAAAAGATAAAAAATCTTGGGAAAGAATAGCATTTTGGCTATGTTACATCGGCCAATGATAGACAGATGGAGATTATTTAATCTAGACAAGTCCTGTTTCGTTTTGACTAATAGGGGCTCTACATTTTCTTTGACGATGTCATCCATGTTTGCTGAAATAGTGATCCCTAGATAGGTTGCATTCTTAGTCACTCTGAAGTCATTTATCGTTATATTCCCATTGACCATGAATTGCGTTTTACAGTGATTAAGTGCATATCCGGAGAGTTTCCCAAACGTCTCTGCTTCCTCTTCTACTTCCTGCAAAGTGGTAGTAGGGTCAGGGGTCACAAGGGCAATGTCGTCAGCATATGCCAATACTTTTGTTTCCCAGCCATGTGTTACGATTGGTCTGATGGCCCTGTTGTTTTCTAGCTGACGTATAAAAGGGTCAATATATACAGCAAACAGCAGGGGTGAGCTCAGACAACCTTGTCGGGTCCCTCTAGTTATTGCAAATGGGTCCGAAAGTGCTCCATTAACAAAAACCCTGGCTGTTGGATGGTAATAGAGATTTTAATGGCCTGCAATAACCCCTCCTTGATTCCTACCCTTGACAGGGCCTCCCATAAAAAATGCCAAGAGACCCTGTCAAAGGCTTTTTCCGCATCACGTAGAATTAAAGCCATTGGGTCTTTGGATATAGTTGTGGCATCTAGAAGTGTAATAACCCTCCTTATATGGTCAATCGCCCCCCGCCCTGGAAAGAATCCATGCTGACGGTTTAAAATTACCTTGTGGATGATTGGCGCCAGAAGTGTGGCCAAGATTTTGGAATGTATCTTACTATCACTATTGATCAGTGTTATTGGGCGATATGAGCTAGGATCACTTGCTGGCTTATTCTTTTTAAGAAAGATCAATATTTTTGCAGAAGACCAGCAGTTCCGAGGTCTACCCCTCTTAAATACATGGACAAACAGCTGGGTCATGCATTCTTTGAGTTGTTGCAAGAATGTTTTGTAAAATTCATGGGAATACTATCTAGGCCTATAGCCTTACCATTAGGAAGGCTATTGATGCATAGTAGTATCTCAATCCATTGTGGGAGATCATCCAGCTGTTGTTGATCTTCTACGGGAAATTGTTCTCCCGGGACTGAGTCCAGAAATTCCTTAACTTCTCTAGGATCTCCTTGTAAATTATCTTGATATAGGTTTTGATAGTACAAATAAAATGCATTTCGAATACTATCTGGATCTGTTACTAGTCCCTGGATTGGGTCATGAATCTCTTGCATTAGATTTTGCGTCGTTTTTTGTCTTGCTCTTATCGGCAAATGATGCCCTACCTGTTCACTGCATTCATATGCTTTCTCCCTCCAAACAGTGAGTTTATCTGCAGCGTTTTTCGCTATTATATCCAGGATAGAAGATTTAGCATCTACCACCTTTGCCTGCGCTTCTTCCACGTCCCACCCCTGTTGCAGCGCTTTAACTAAGTCCTCCTCTGCTTGAGCCAGCCTAATTTTCAGATCATATATTTGCTGTCATTTTTTTTTATTAAGGTTCAGAGAGTATCTCAGAGTTTCCCCTCGTTGCCAGCTTTCAATGCGTCCCATACAATATCAATTTCGGCACTGCCTATATTTTCCTTCAGGAACAGCGGGATCCAATTCCTCATGTGATTACAATATTCTTCATTACCCAAAAAGGCTCGCTCAAAGCTCCAAATGTTATCCCTGGGTTTAGAATCGTTTCCCTTGATCTCGATCACTAAAGGGTTGTGATCTGAAAGTATACATGGGGCTTTCTCTATAGTACATTCATGAAGCAGGGAGTAGGAGACTAGCATGAAATCAAGTCGGGCATGAACTTCATGTGGAATGGAAAAAAAAGTAAAGCCAGGATCCGATGAGTTTTGCCAATTCCAAACATCGCTCAGCCCATGATCATTACATAATGCCCGAAACACTTTAGGTTTCCTGCCACTATATGTCCAATTAGCTTCCGAGCTCAGTTTCTTATTGGCAGGTATATTTATGTTAAAATCCCCACAGAGAACAACAGGGAGCGGCCAGACTGCAAGTTTGCTGTTTACCTGCTCGAATACTCCTGGATCGTCCAGGATACTACCATAGATCAAACAGATAGTAAACGATTCTCCAGTACTTTTACAGCATTCTGTTATTACCCATCTGCCTAACTGGTCAGCTAATGTTCGGGTAAATTGCAAAATAGTGTTGCGTGTCAGAATCGCCATCCCTCATGTCCGGGTGTTCTATGTCGTCGCCCCAACCAGCCTGTATCCTAGTGAGTTCAAAAGGTATAGTTGGGCCCCTTCTATGTGAGTCTCCTGTATGCATACTATATCTGCCTTCAATAGTCGTAGCCCCGCAGCAGTGTTGCGTCTTTTCTTAGGGTCATTCAGGCCACTGATATTAATGGTGGCGTACGAATTTTATTCATCAAAGATAAATAAAAAGACCATTCTTATTGGACACCTCCCCCTCCTGCCAGCCCCCCACCCCAAACCCCCCCTTCCACCACCCCCTCCCACCTCCTACCACCTATAACTGAGGTGACCTGGCTCGGGCCGAGCCAGGGTAATGTCATCTAAGCAATCGCAACCTCGTCACTCCTCCAATCTTCCCCCCAGCCACCATCAAAACAGGAAATCACTTATTTACTTATTTGCTAAGCAGGTTCTATTGAGTGAGACACAATATTAAGCTTCCCCATATTGAGAAACCACCATAGCCATAGACCCTAGTGCCTCAATGCTTGATTATGTGGTCTGTTAGACCCCATTCTCGGATCTGCCAGAAATCTCTTTTAGATATGATTGAGCCTGGAGTTCTGAAATAAAGCTGTGTGTTGTCCCCCTGAAGACAATTTTTAGTCCGGCTGGATTCTGCAGGTAGACTTCTGCCCCCAGCTGCTGAAAAGGAGAAAAAAGCTGCCTCAGTCTCTACCTCCGCTCAACGGTGGCATGAGCGAAATCCGGCCTGGTGAAAAAACTCACCCCTTCATATTCCTTTTTAGCTGTTGGCCGAGCTGAGTCATAGAGAGTTTGTCATAACAAAAAGTTTCCAAAATATAGCGGCATAGCCCATGGTCGTTCAGGGGTATTAAAAGGGCGTTTTGGAAGCATTAAAGGAAACCTGTGGGCTCGCTGAATTTCCTTGATCCAGTCCCAAGTGCACAGCTCTGGAAAGGCCCCTCTTAGTAGGGAAACCATGTATTTCCTGGGGTCATTTCCTTCGACCCCTTCTGGGATTCCTAAAAAGCGAAGGTTGTTATGGCATTGCCTATTTTCTTGATCCTCCATTTTCCAAATCAGATCTTAAACAATCACTTCATGCACTTCATTCTGTGTTAGGGCTACAACATCTTTTCCAGATTTTTGGTCCGGCCTTCAACAGAGGCCATTCTATCCGCTATTTCTGCACAAGTTCTGCCTACTTCCCTGACTGCCCCCTGCAGATTTTTTGCAGCCAGATGAGCTCTCCGATTGTCCATCTTCACCTCTTCCTGGAAGCTCTTGATCGATTGCAGTACCAATGATAGGGAGGGATCGTTCTGTTTCCCAATCCTTGAGATCTCTCCATTGCTTGTCATCGTTGAGTTACCCTCAGATCTGGTTGTTTGATCTGTTAGAGTGGTTAGTTGTGAGGCCGAATAGTCCCATTTCAGATCCCCGATGCTGCCACGTCGGAGATCTCACGCAGGTTTTTCTCTCTTCCTTTTTTTGTTAGGGATTTCCTTTGTCCTTGTGCCTTTAAAGGGAATTCCGACCCGGAGCTACTGTTCCAGTTGGCCCCTTAACCTTCACTGGAGGCTGATATGCTCGCGTCTGAGATCTCTGACTCATCAGTTAAAGACTAAAACTTTTCATGCGTGTCAGGAGATCTAGCCCGTAGTGACTGGGTGTTTGCTGCTTTCTTCCTGATGTCCATACCCCCTGGGGGCTCTTATTTTTAATTATTGCCTGGTTAACTTTAGCCATTTTATCCTCATTCTTGAGGTCTTGGATGGGGCCTGTATGGAGCGGATCTCCCGCATCTGCATCTGGAGCATGTTCTATGCCAGGGTTTGTCTGAGGATTAGGTGCGAGTTCCACCGCAAGTGTAAATGTGGCGCCAGCAGTGGTTTGCTCCTCATTTCTCTTTTCCTGCTCCAGCGTCCCTTGCGGGCCTTGCGAGCCTACCCCAGCTGGACCGAAAAGATTAGTGATCAGCTATTGACAGTCCTCTACATCCCTGGGGTTTTTCTGTGGAGCTTTCTTGAGTGTTTCCATTTTGTCTACTTTATCCCCCCTTACCGCTGCGCCCATCAGTCTTTTTGCCACTGGTATGATTTTCCAAAGGCAGTTCTCTCAGTGTGGGGGACTGGACAGCTGCCGCTGTTATGGCCATAGTAGGTTGAGCGCTCCTTGTTTTCGCGACTTTCCCGCCACATTCTGACATACCTAGCTGTGAGGTATGCTGCTGTGCTAATATTAAAAATCTGACTAAAAGTTCCTCTTGCCGGCGGTGCTGGTTCCTTGGTGCAGCAGGGACCGATACTTGCAGCAGTTCTTGGTTCAGTATGTGTCCGTGCCGCAGGCTGATCAGGAGCGTAGAGAGCGCTCGGGGAAACAGCTGATCCTTGACAGGCCGCCGCAGGCAGAGGGACGTAGCGGATGCCTGAGCGATGAGCTCGGATGCCGGGAGCCGCCTCGCGTTCCTCGTCCTGGAGATTCCACGCAGATGAAGATGATGTCGGTGTGCCACAGCTATCTCGACTTTCAGGTAAACCAGCGGTGGCATTCTAACGCGGCATCAGGGTGATTCTTGATGACTGGGGGTCCGACTGGAGGAGCGTCTCGAGTGAGAAGTTACTCAGACGCCATCTTGCCTCTGATTCAATCACAATGATTCTCGAAGAAATCTATTAAACACATTTCAATGAATTATAGCTAATCAGAAAGTGCATACTCGGCTATTTAACTGCCTGCAATACATTAGGTCTGATCCAGATTTTAGGGAAACTTTGCTGAAACATCCAGTTTTGCCAACATTTAGTTCAAAGACCTCTTAGAGAGCCCTAATAACGTCCGGTGATCATAAGGTTTATGTGGCATACCATGAAAGTTTTGAAATAATGAATTATTGGCCCTTCAGAACCCCTTAATTTTTTGCTCATTTATTTGAAAATTATGTTGTAAAATGTATCATGTGATTTGATTTTTTTTTAGATTGTCTTGAGGAAAACCCTCCCGCACCCTAGAACCCATCTAAACATGTGGTGCTATCTTGGTTTGGCTATCTGCATGATCCTATTCGAGGCAGGCATTTATGTTCACTTGCTGTCACAGCTTTCATGCACATCTGGTGTTAGTGATGAACACTTAAATTAGTTTCAGTGGAGTGGAGAAAGTGGGGTGAAAATTGGGGAGGTGAGTCATGCTAGTGGTAGAAGTGGGATGCAGCCTTCTAAAGATAATGATAATGTTTATTAAGCATGCGAATGCCCAAGGGTGTCTTGGCACTTGCGCATGCAAGAGTCAGGGTGAAGTGAGACTAATAAGGGAGAATGAAAAGCCAGGTTTTAAGTTGTTTCCTGAAGGAGGACAGATTAGACAGATTTTGTAGATGCAAAGGCATTTTGTTCCAGAGTTTTCACGTGGAGAAAATGAAGCTCCTAGCACCCCATGATACTTTATTACATTTGGGGATTAACACATGTAGGAAAGTAGGATCTGCTTCTTATGGTTACCCCCACTTTTTGCTTCATGTTACACTGTTTTTGACTAGTCTGACTGGGATCCTGCTAATCAGGACCCCAGTCTATCTGCTTTCTCCCTAAACTGTTACGCAAAGTACTTAGATACACTCCAGATTGGATACTGGGGTACCCTTGTCAGTCCCTAGTATATGGTACCCATGTACCCAGGGCATAGTTACCCCAGAGGCCTCCCATGGACTGAAGCATGTATTATGCCACCCATGAGAGGCCATGCAAAATGGATCTACAGGCCTGCCATTGCAGCCTGTGTAAGTTGGTGCATGCACCACTTACTTAAGATATAGGTCTACACTTAAAACCTATCAGTCAGACCTATAGCAGGCCTTGACAATCCTGAAGGCAGGGTGCTTGGTTCTAAGTGAGAGGGTGCCACTGCATGAGCAGGACACCCCTGCAGCCTACGGAGTCCATTCTCCCGGGTTGTTAGTGCTGCAGCCATTTACGACATATAGAGTGGCAATACGTGACGGCGTGATGACCAACTCTAAAACGGCTGAAAGTAACCCTATCGTGTTTGGTGTCAAACATTGTGGAATCACACCCCCACACCAGTAACCGGTGTGGGAGGTATGATTCCACCCCTCAGAAACCAGCTTTGTGAGGTCCCTGGTGTTCCCGGTACCAGCCTTCTAGTCCCGGGCAGCCCAAAAGGGTTGCTTCCGACCAGAGACACATTTCTGCCCTCCTGCTGCTGAGCCAAGCTCGAGCAGGGGAACGCAGAACAATAGGCATTCTGTCACAGGGAGGTGTGACCACCTCCCAGACAGGATTTAATGTATTAGGCCTAGGTGGGTGCGCTTGCCAGCGACCGAAAGTCTGCATGACGGGCACATTTAGTGTCCCTGTGCGTAGTCCAGTTCAAACCAGTCCTGGGAGCCGTTGGCTCCTGCTCTGGCACGAAACTGGACAAAGGACATGGGAGTAACCTCCCCACTGTCCAGACCCTCCCCATGGAGGGTCCCCTGAATCTGTCCAACCCTCTCCCATGGGTACAAAAGGGCTTACCTGGCTGTAGGACCCTAGATTCGACCTGGACAAGATTCTGAACAAGAAACCACTGACCTTCGACCGTCTGGACACTCTGGACTTCGATGGACTTTGTTTGGGCCCGAATTCGTCTCCCACTCCGTCCAAAGCATCGTCTGTGCCCGTGCACCATACAGGCTCCATGCAGGACCTGTGGAGCATCAAGGACAACTGAAGAAATCTCCCTTGGAGTGAAGGAGTCACTCCTCTGCATACGCAGGCACCACATTGCGATTGACCAGTCTGCTGCTCCTGAGCTTCTACGGACTCCAAAGGCTCCAGCAACACAGGAGGTAAGTTTCTGAGTCCCCCGAGGTCCAAGCTGCCCTCTTACCAAGTTTGAGGTCAGAATCCCTTGTGGGGGCTGCAATACCTGTACCCCTGTGCACCGTGTACTTTTGCAAGTGCTTGTTGGCATTCCCAAAACAAGTACACTGGGCTCCCAATTGCACAAACCTCTGGCACCATTTCCACCAAAGAACTTTGGCCTCCTTGCACTGAGTGCTTCGTGGACTGTTGCTTTGTGAAACTGCTTGAGGTCCCCTTGTGACTCTTGTGCCTCCTGCCTGTGGGTCCTCTTGAGGGTCATCTTTGCTTTTCTTGGGCTCCCTTGGTTGCACCAGGCCTGCCCTGACTCCCCTGTGTTTGGTGAGTCTCCTGGACCTTGCTGGTCTGAACCGTAACCTTCTTTGACCCTCTGCATGGTTTGCCGTTGCCAAGGCTTGTTGGTGCTCCAGCCAGACACCGACCCCTCAGTACTTGACATCCTTTGTGGGACAGCTCGTATCCAGCTCCTGGTTGTCCTTGACATCTCCTGGTCCCAGTGGCTGCAGAGTCAAGAACCCTCTCAACGCACCTGAAGCACCCGACATCGGTGGGCATTCATCTACCGAGCCCCTGGTCACTCCTGAGTGACCCAGACTCTGTCCCTCTGCTTTCAGGTACTCTTCAACAAGAATCCACCTTTGGATTCCAACGGACACCTTTCTTCCTTCCAGCAGTGGCTCTTCTTTGAAGTCCTCCACTGAGTTTGACGGCGGTTTCCGACGCCACTTCAGCCCTATGCACCAGGCTTCCCTGGGATAGGTAACTCTGGTACTACGGTATCTACAGGTGGGGTGGCTCTCCAACCTCCTAAGTTCAACGGGGTATCTTCGAAGTCCACTCAGAAGGGTCCTTAATCTTTAAAACTACAACTTGGACTCTCCCATAAAATTGTACGGCGCACGCGGTCGTGTTCCCACACTGCATCCGTCCTCTGTGGGGTCCCTACTTACTCACCTTGAGTGGTTCCTTGGGGTCCCAGTGATTCTACATCCTCCAGACACTGTGTTGACTCGAGTTGTGGTTCTTATACCACGGTTTGGTCTTCCCCTGGAGCCCACTGTGTATTAGTGCTATTTACGATTGTTTCTGTGCTACAGTATTGTGTGCTTTGTGAGTATCTTTGTGCAGACGATACTGTGTCGTACTTTTAGTGTGTTATACTAATAAATACATATTTTTATAACTACTGTGTGGTTCTCCTTTCATTTAATCAATACTATAAGGTTGCATTCTGGTAAAACAAGCTGCTTAACATACCTTCAAGACTAAGCCTGAAGGCTGCTCTCCACAGCTACCACTTGGATAGCTTTCTAAGGTTATCTTTGACCTCTTAAATCACCATAAGGGTTGTTTGGACTGGTACGGGGTGCCCACTTTAATTAGTGGACAGCATATACCAGGCCAACTTCTCACATTGGTGTGCAGCGGTTGGGAATCAAGCCTGCATTGTTTTACCAGATAAATCTTTGTAGTGATTAACTGAAAACAACTAAGTACTAGGTACATATAATACTAGCTTAGAATAAGTAAGTTCTACTGAACTTAGGGTTGGGTAAGTCAAGGGTCTAGCACACCCTTTCTCCAACCTCAGAGAGTTTAGTTCCCACTAGGTTAGGTAGGTGCAACACCTCACCACACTTAGTATGTCTACTAAAGAAGATGCCAGTGGCTCTCTGCCCTCTAGATACAGTGTGCTTTCATTCTAAGAATTGAAGCCCTGTGTGCCTCTAGAAAGCTGAAGACAGGGAGAAGTGCCAACAATCAACGTCTAATAGAGATGTTACTGATAGAGGACCTAAGGAAGACGCCTGGGTCAGATGAACAGGATAGAGTGGGTGGGACAGGGAATGAGGACAGGTCAGGAGGTGACACCTTTTATGACCTAGACTCAAACCCTGGCCAGGAGGACCAAGATGGGTCCCACCTGGACAACTCAGATCTTCAGGGAGGTGATGGTGAAGGCCAAGAAGGCCCCCTCTTCACCCCTCCTGGAAGAGTACAGAGTTTGCCAAGGAGATCTAGATCTCTCTCCGCAGAGTCTAATCACTCAGGACAGTCTGTAGGGACCTCTGTATCTAGCAAGAGGGGCCACTCTTATGACAGGGAGTACCAATTTCTGGAACTTGAGAAAGCTAAGCTTAGGCTCAGGCAACAGCAATTGGCCCTGGACAAAGAGTCCCTAGAAGTCCAGAGAGCTAGAAAAAAGTTGGGACTAGAGTCACATGGTGGCAGCAACAGTGTCCCTAGAATTAAGGAACATTTCTTTGATAATAGGAACCTGAGCAAGATTGTCCCTCCCTACCATTGTTGGGGATGACATCCATAAATGGATAACCACTTTGGAGAGGGCCTGTAAAGTTCAGAGGGTCCCTCAAGAGCAGTGGGCAGCTATCTTGTGGCTCTCCTTTGGTGACAAAGGTAGAGATAAGCTCCTCACTGTTAGAGAAGAGGATGCTGACAACAATTCAATCTTGAAGAGTGCTCTCATTGATGGGTTTGGCTTAACCACTGAACAGTACAGGATTAAGTTCAGAGACACCCAAAAGACACAGAATAAAGATTGGGTAGACTTTGTGGATAGTGCCATTAAGGCTCTGGAAGGCTGGTTGCTTGGCAGCAAAGTGAATGATTTTAAGGGATTGTACAATTTGATTATGAGGGAGCAGATCCTTAATGATTGCCAAAATCAGTTGTTGCATCAGTACCTGGTTGACTCTGATCTGACTTCTCCCCAAGAATTGGGAAAGAAGGCAAATAAGTGGGTCAGAACCAGGGTGAAGCAGAAAAACCAGCACAATGGTGGTGACCAGAAGAAGCAAGGTGCTAAAACTCCAGATAAGGGTGGGGACAAGGGTAAAGATCAAAAGTCTTCATCAGGGCCCCAAATACCTGCATCTGGGGGGGAGTCACAATCTAACAAAGGTAAAGGCAAAAATAAACCTTTGTGTTATCTCTGTACTAGCTAGTTTGTTGCATACGTATTGACTGGGCGTCAGGGCATTAAAGTAATTAGGGCAAGAAAGAGTTGTAACAGTTTTAAGCAATTCTTTTGTGGAGTTTTTTGCTCCATTAATTTTCTCTGTGAAATAATTTGTTTTCTCTGATATGATCAGGTCCTTGTACTCTTGAATAAGTTGTTTGTAGTTACTTCTTTCGTTTAAGCTGTAGAATTCACTCCATTTTTTATCCTGCCTGCAACATTTTTATTTGAGTGCTCTGAGTTTGGGTGAAAACCTAGAAGCCATGGGCTTATTTCTGTGATTTTTGATGGATTTTAGCGGAGCCAGTTTAGTGACTGCTGAATTAATCCAATTGAAATAGTGATCACAGGAAAGGTGGGACAGAGTGGCAGCTAAAGTTTCTGAAAGTTCAGTTTTGTTGATCTTGTTCCAGGCACAGAATGTTATGACCTGCGCAGTTTTATTGGCTAGTGGATTTGCGGGCTGGAGATTTAGTTTTAAGCTGTTGGTTTTATGATCCAACCAAATAAGTGGCCACATGACATCCAGATGTAAATCTGGATTGCTTGACAAAATGCAATCTAATGTATGGCCTACCATATGTGTGGCGGTATTCACCATTTTATTCACCATTTGTTTAAGGTTGAAGCAGCTCAAATTGTCCATGAGTTGATCTGTTTCATTGTTAGTAGGATCCTGTAAGTGAAAAATAAAATCACCTAAAATAGTGTAATTGGGTATTGCATGCAGGGTTCCATGAAGTCATTTGCAGATAGTAGAAAGTATGCCCTGGGGCCTCGAGGCCTATAAATCAGCAGTCCATTAACGGTGTAGTTCTTAGTCAGTTTACATTTGAAGGTGAGCGCTTCACAGTCTATTTGGTTAGTGGGCTCACATAGAATCTCCAAGTGGTCGCAGAATATGACCGCTAAGCCACCACCTGTATTGGAGACGCGTTCTAACCTAGAGATGGCGTAGCCTATCAGGATTGCGGCTGCTAGATCTGGGCCTGAAGCCTCATCCGCCAATGTCTCTGTGAGAACGGTTATGTCTGTGGCGTGGGTGTGTAGATATTAAAAAAATTCAGAATTTTGTGTAGAGATGCATGCTACTGGTGAGGATCCCATATGGCACGAAAAATGACAGTGGACACACTGGAAACTGGTCTGGATCCTTGTATAAATCAATTTTTTATTGCAAGAAATGTGCCTACCTGGAGTGATAAGCTGAAGCAACAATTCTCTAGGGTACCTTTGGGCGGGAAAATGGCCAGGGGTTGTGGCGCAAGGCGCAGTCTGGGCGCGGGCAGGCACAGATGGGTTTGCCTTTGGCATGCCAGCGGCACATCTGCACTCCTGCATTAAATGGGCTACAAGCTCTAACAGGGTTCGCCCCCTGCTTTCCTAATTGGTTACCTTGTGTCCAATCAGAAGTGTTTGTAGAGCATGAGTCTCAAGTCAATTTCCTAAGCAATGTTAAGAGCGATATGGCGATTCGCTTAATGTTGATATTTTTGTCCTGATGATGACCCTCGAACCATTTATAGGGTTAAAACGTCGTCGACGCCAATAATGTGGCTTCAATGAATGAGGATACTATTGTTTTGTTGTGTATTTTTGTTTTGTTTAGAAACCTGTTTTTGTGATTTTCCCTCAGCCACTATTTGTTTACACCTGTCAATGTTCACAATCGTAACACCGTCTGTGTAACTGTATGAGCGCCCGATTATTGTATCTAAATATGTTCTTCTTTTGATAATATTAAAATGTATTTGTGAAAATTGGAAAGATTATCTGTACATGGGTATTGTGTGTATTAGAAGCCCAATATTTGGGTAGCATATTTTCTCTTTTTCTTGATCTTTATTCTAGATTGTGAGGTTTTCTTTTTTCCTTTTAAAAAATGTTTTCTCTTTTCCCAAGTGGTGTACTTGAACCATTGTTTGGACTATACTGTTAATTACCCCTGGTTCAGGTCCTAGGGTTGTCCCTGTTGTATGTAATTATTTTAGTACAGCTGCTTGCTGTGAGGGCTTGTTTGCCTTGACATTACGTCTGACTTACCATGACTAATGTTAATTTACCAACTTACTCTGAGCAGTATATTTCAAAGATCATTAGTGGCCCATCACTTTTGGGACCATCTGTTTCTGTACCTATTGTGACTGAAGCACAAGCATTGCTAGATGAACTGGAGCAATGCAGGAAGAAACATGTACGTACCACGCTTCATGCATTGATGATGACAGAGTACTTAAAAAAAGGAGCCTTTTCAAACAGGAAGGGGTGAGAGCACACTGCTTCACCTCCCAGCACAGTTCGCCCCTTAGCATTTTGGTCAATGCAGTTCATGGTACATGCTTACTTCAAATTTCACTGGAGTATTCCACCAAAGTTGGTGCAGGTTAGTGCTGTAAATCTGTAGACACGTGTTTCTGGATATCATCCGTCATCAGTACAGATAAAAAGAAATTTAATTTGGGCTTGCTGAGCAGGCTGTCACAGTCTTTTCAGGTCTCAGTACCTCTCACAGGCGCACAGGTGCATCTCCACAAGCTCATCAGCTCAATGGCTCAAGGGAGCCTTTTCAAACAGGAAGGGGTGGGAGCACACTGCTTCACCTCCCAGCACAGTTCGCCCCTTATCTTTTTGATCAATGCAGTTCATGGTACATGCTTACTTCAAATTTCACTGGAGTATTCCACCAAAGTTGGTGCAGGTTAGTGCTGTAAATCTGTAGACACGTGTTTCTGGATATCATCCGTCATCAGTACAGATAAAAAGAAATTTAATTTGGGCTTGCTGAGCAGGCTGCCACAGTCTTTTCAGGTCTCAGTACCTCTCACAGGCGCACAGGTGCATCTCCACAAGCTCGTCAGCTCAATGGCTCAAGGGAGCCTTTTCAAACAAGAAGGGGTGGGAGCACACTGCTTCACCTCCCAGCACAGTTCGCCCCTTAGCATTTTGGTCAATGCAGTTCATGGTACATGCTTACTTCAAATTTCACTGGAGTATTCCACCAAAGTTGGTGCAGGTTAGTGCTGTAAATCTGTAGACACGTGTTTCTAGATATCATCCGTCATCAGTACAGATAAAAAGACATTTAATTTGGGCTTGCTGAGCAGGCTGCCACAGTCTTTTCAGGTCTCAGTACCTCTCACAGGCGCACAGGTGCATCTCCACAAGCTCGTCAGCTCAATGGCTCAAGGGAGCCTTTTCAAACAGGAAGGGGTGGGAGCACACTGCTTCACCTCCCAGCACAGTTCGCCCCTTAGCATTTTGGTCAATGCAGTTCATGGTACATGCTTACTTCAAATTTCACTGGAGTATTCCACCAAAGTTGGTGCAGGTTAGTGCTGTAAATCTGTAGACACGTGTTTCTGAATATCATCCGTCATCAGTACAGATAAAAAGAAATTTAATTTGGGCTTGCTGAGCAGGCTGCCACAGTCTTTTCAGGTCTCAGTACCTCTCACAGACGCACAGGTGCATCTCCACAAGCTCGTCAGCTCAATGGCTCAAGGGAGCCTTTTCAAACAGGAAGGGGTGGGAGCACACTGCTTCACCTCCCACCACAGTTCGCCCCTTAGCATTTTGGTCAATGCAGTTCATGGTACATGCTTACCTCAAATTTCACTGGAGTATTCCACCAAAGTTGGTGCAGGTTAGTGCTGTAAATCTGTAGACACGTGTTTCTGGATATCATCCGTCATCAGTACAGATAAAAACAAATTTAATTTGGGCTTGCTGAGCAGGCTGCAACAGTCTTTTCAGGTCTCAGTACCTCTCACAGGCACACAGGTGCATCTCCACAAGCTCATCAGCTCAATGGCTCAAGGGAGCCTTTTCAAACAGGAAGGGGTGGGAGCACACTGCTTCACCTCCCAGCACAGTTCGCCCCTGTTAGAAATGGGATTTCTGGTTGGCTAAGGCTTGCGCCAAAGCCAGGCAGAGACCACCACTCTAGTCAGGGCGAGGGAGTTACACGCCAAAGATAACCCCTGCTCACCCCCTTGGTAGCTTGGCACGAGCAGTCAGGCTTATCCCGGAGGCAATGTGTAAAGCGTTTGCGCAACACACTCACACAGCAGCAGCGCCCTAGGCACACCACAAAAGGAACTCCACACAAGGTTATATAAAAAATAGCCTTTGTATTGTCATAAACACATTAGATCATAATCACACAAGGTACACTGTGCCAACTGGCACTAGGCAATATTTACAGGGGATTATATACACATGACAGGGCCAATTGGGCCACTGTCAGAACCATCACAAAGGGAAAATAGTAAATGTAGAACTTATAATAAAAGTAGAATACAACCAGTAATTACTGGCAAAATACTGTACTCAGCATCAAATCAGGCGCAAAACACATTATGCGCCAACCTCATAAGCATAAACCTATTATGTAATAACCTCCTAATACTGAATCACGCTAGGGGCATAAATCACAGTAGAAAGTAACCTCATCACATAGACCACAGTAGAGGTATAAACCAGGGTGCATAAATCACAGTTCCTGCGCACCACATAAATCCCATGTAGAGCCTGGCGCCCTAACAACCTAGCGCAGCCCCCTGGCCAACTGGCCTTCTCAGAGGGCTCCAATGCCCTATGTCCCAATAGTCAGGGCGTAGCTGCCAATGCAGCAGAATCCCAAAAGTGCGCAATTGCGCAGGCCTAAACGTAGCAGCTGCCGCTAATTGCGGTGCAGCTGTGCAGGCAAAAATGTGGGCACTGACACTCACAGTACCCTCTGGGCCCCTCTGGGATTCTCTAAATAATTATGCACAGCGTTGCAGCTGCCCACTGTCAGGTGGGGCAGCTGGGGGAAATGCCTTGGCACTACGGTGCCCTGGGAACCCTCAATCGGGTCCTACAATTGCGCCCCAAACGTTGCAGCTGCCCACTGTCATGCGGGGCAGCTGTGGCAGCAACGGGCACCGACTGTGCCTAACTGGGACTCTAACATAAAAAAAATGGCCCTCAACGTGGCAGCTGCCCGCTTCTGCGGCGCAGCTGAGAAAATGCCACAAGCACCGACAATGTGCCTCGAGCGGCACCAACACTGTGGTGCCTTCAGCCCCCCTCACTCACGGGGGGTGCACCGGCAGATTTCGCTGGGTCCCTGTGGGTGGGGGCAGGCACCGACAACGTGCCTCGGCTCTCTCTCACCCCCGGGCCCCTCCTCACCTGTTCAGGCGGTCTCCTTCTGGTCACAGGAGCGCGGGGTAGGCTCCCGTCTGCTTCCTGCTTCTTTGGCCACACGCGGCGCTCTCTCCTCCTCACGGGAGCCCCGCTCTGTCCCAGGCCGCTGCTTCTTCTCACCAGTGCAGGGTGGGCTCCCTCCTGGTTTCCTTCGCCGCACTTCACCCGGGCCCCCTCCTGGGACCCGGGACTTCTCAGCGGAGCCGGCGAGGCTCCGGACTTCCGTTCTGCGGCCCCGCCCACAAACAGGCAGTCCCGCCTGACTTCCTGTTCGCCGCTCCAACGCGGCGGTGATTTCTTCGGCGGCAATGCGGGGTGGGCTCCCGCCAAAGCAAAACACGGCGGGGTGGGCACCCGCCATAAATAAATATCCAGAAGCGGGGTGGGCACCCGAAAAATAAATAATAAAGCGGGGTGGGCTCCCGCCTCGCTCTCAGCACTTCGGGGGAATCCCTACGCTGGGGATTCCCTCAGAAACCAGGTGCCGCTCGGCGCTGCGGAGCTCAGGCTCTCCTCCGTCTTGGGAAATTAGAATATAGCGCTCCTGAAGCGCTAGGCCCCTTTAAAGTTCCTGGGGTAAGCTGGGACCAGGAATAAAAGGTCCTTGGGGCTGGAGACACCCCAGCAGGGTGCAGCCAGGCAGGCCAGCACGCAGGGACCCCCAAGAAGCAGCAGCTGGGTCCCGCGGCGGTTCCTCCTGGCAGAGTGTCCCCTGCAAGTCAGCACAAGCACAACTGAACATTTTCATGGGGTCACAGCCCCTATATTTATATGCCCTTTTCCTTTGTGACACAGCACAGGGCTGGGGATACCAGTTAGAACTGGTTTGGGGGAGCTTTGGAGCACTTTGTTTTGCTCAGCTCCTCTCTCCTTTCAGAGGGTAGGCTAGGGACATCAGACGCACCACAGGGGGCGGAGCCAGCATTGGGGAGGGAAGGCACAACCCTATTCAGGTCCCAGGTGCAACTCCTCCCTCCCATCTAGATGCAGATCTCTCTATTCAGCCCTGCGCTGACTCACCCTGCCCCTCCTGGAGCCACACACACCTCCCAGCCCCTGTCACTCACAAAGCCAGACATGCAATTCACATCAGGCAGGCAGACACACAGCACACAGAAATGCCAACTTCTAAAAGTGGCACTTCTCCACTAGTCACAATAAATCTGCGCACACCATTGCGCAGCATTTATTCTCACGAGTTTGCACATACTAAACTCGCCCCTGCACTCCTCTCACACCAGGAATTACCATGGACACACATATCCCCCATGCATTCCTATGGGAGGGCAGGCCCATCTCACCACACGCACTCAGAGTGCGCACGCACTTTACACTGGGACACAGTGCTAAAGTGCGCAGAGGCCTAAAACCACCAACACTACACAGGGAAAAGGCTAGGAGACAGGCAAAATGTTTAGGGGTGAACCTGCCAAAAGGGCCAAGTCCAACACAACCCCCTTCCAGCCAAAACGCAGGGCAGACCAATCACCACTGTGATGGGCTTCCCTGCTTGGGGCGATAGAACACGGACGCGGGCCCGCAACTGCAGGGACACCCTCCTGTTCTACGCCACGGTGAACCCATGTGGTTCCTTCTGAAAAAGCTGTCCGGAGCAACTGGGCTACCCCACTGGTACTCCCTAGCTGTCCGCGGCCAGGACCAGGGCCTAGGCCACCCAGATGCCACTGGTCCTTGCCCATTCACAGAGTGGGGGGTAGTAACCCCTGGCACATAGTACCCATTCTCCACTCTTCCCCTCATCAGGGCAGGTCTAGACTGCCACTGATCTTCCAGCCTAGGGTCTGCACCCTCAGGCGGACCAGAAGTCACGGGTGAGGCTCTCCTCCCCTACCTCTCCTTCTAGGGTTCCGCCCTCTCCTCCTTGGAGAAGCACCCTCAGAACACAACTCTCCCACCAGTTCAGGACCTCTCTCCCACAACTGGTCTCCCAACCTAGGGTCTAACCCTTCAGGTTGCACCGGGGTCAGAGGCGAGGACTCCCTCCCTCTGCACCCCCTTCCAGAGTTCTGCACCCTCCCAACTGGAGCGGTACCCCTGGAAGATGAACCGATCAGGACACTGGTTACAGACGTCCTTCCCTCCAGGTCAGGCAGATCCTGAACCTGGCCTCCCAACCTTGGGGCTGAACCCCACGGCTGAGCATTTGCCTGGCACACCAGGACTTCCGGGGGCGCACACAGCAGCCCTCCAAGGGTAACACATGACTCATGTGTTGCGTGACAGTCTGCGTGGCGCAGACCTCCCGACCCCTGTCCATCTGACAGTGCGCAGAGATCCCCCACGACAGAAGTGGTGTCACCATGGTCACTTCTAGGAGACTCAGCCCTTCTGGCTGGCCCCTGACCCACTGGTTCTTCCACTGGGGAACACATCCCCCTCTCACCCCTCTCTCTGGACGTCTGTACCCTCCCAACTGGAGCGGCACCGCCAGACACCAGAACCACTGGAGCTCTATTTACAGACGCTCCAGGTTCTCCAGACACTAGGAGATCCTCCTCAAATGGACTAACAGGACAGCCTAGGCTCCCAACCTGGTGTTCCCTGAAGAAACCATCCAGGTTCTGAGACTGGGTTTCGGGCACCTGGGGACACTCAGTCCCACACTCACTCCTACTCCACTGAGACAGGACGTGAGCCCCTACACCCCTCCCACTACACTGGGACCTAGCTGGGCTACACTGAACCTCTTCCCCAATACAGGACGGGAAGATACCTGAGCCACTACTTTTGGGATCACTCCCCAATGCCTCTTCAGAACCTCGGGCACTTTCCCAGAGGTCTGCTTCCCATGCAAGATCCCATGGATCAGGGTGCCCACACTCCAACAGGTGTTGGCGCAACCCTGGAAAACAACAACTGAGCAGGTGCTCTTTAATAACCAGATTGAACAGTCCTTCAAAATCCTGTTCCATGGTACACCTTACCCAGTCACTCAGTGCATCATTACAGTCATCCACAAACTTCCCCCAAGACTGGTGAGACAGTTTCCTACTGCCCCTGAACTTCAACCTGTACTCCTCTTCCTGGGAGCCAAGTACCATATTCTGGGAACTGGGAATGGGACTTCCTGCACTGGACTCCATATTGCTGCCACCACTGGATCCCACCCTCACTGGTGAATCCAGACAATTGAAACTACTCTCAGGGGATAACCTACCCTCCAGAGCTAATTTCTCCCTGGCGAAGGCCCTCTCAGCCTCCGCCATCCTCTCCTGCGCTAAGACCCTCTCGGTCTCTAGCTTTTTCTCCTCCACACTCAGCTGCGCTATCTCCCTGGCATGCTCTAACCTGAGCTTCTCCAAAGCCAGCTGATGCTCCCTTTCTTCCCTCCTATCCACCCACTCCTCTGGGGACAGGGAAAGGGATGGGGCACTGCCCCCGACACTGGACCCAGCAAGGGACTCCCTATCCATGGGGTCCTCACTATCTACTGGCGTCCCTGTCCTGTCACTTTCTTCCTCCTCTTCAGACTCCTCAGGGCCCCCCTCAGACCCACCACCCTCTTGGCGTGCGGCCAGGGCCCTCTTCTCCTCATTGCGCTCACAGTCCCATTCATCCTTTTGCCATTGGATCAGGTTGTCCCTCAGTTTTGACTGGGTGTCTGACCCACTCACTGCTATGTCTCTCTCCTTACAGAAATCCACCAACTCCCACATGCTGTATCTAAACAGACCACAAAAATTAAAAGCAGACTCCATTTTGGCAGGACGCTCAGGGACACATGCAACACAGGAGACCTAGGTATCTGAGCTGAAGCAAGAGTACACAATTTACAAATGACACTTTTTAGGAGAAGAATAAAATAACTAAAACTCAGAAACAATAATCCCCAAACACGTGATTATCTAAATGCAGAGTTTGTAGTGCAACCAGTTGTCGCTGTGGTACTGCGCAAACGCAAGTCCTATCCTCACCGCTGACAACCAATGTTAGAAATGGGATTTCTGGTTGGCTAAGGCTTGCGCCAAAGCCAGGCAGAGACCACCACTCTAGTCAGGGCGAGGGAGTTACACGCCAAAGATAACCCCTGCTCACCCCCTTCGTAGCTTGGCACGAGCAGTCAGGCTTATCCCGGAGGCAATGTGTAAAGCGTTTGCGCAACACACTCACACAGCAGCAACGCCCTAGGCACACCACAAAAGGAACTCCACACAAGGTTATATAAAAAATAGCCTTTGTATTGTCATAAACACATTAGATCATAATCACACAAGGTACACTGTGCCAACTGGCACTAGGCAATATTTACAGGGGATTATATACACATGACAGGGCCAATTGGGCCACTGTCAGAACCATCACAAAGGGAAAATAGTAAATGTAGAACTTATAATAAAAGTAGAATACAACCAGTAATTACTGGCAAAATACTGTACTCAGCATCATATCAGGCGCAAAACACAATATGCGCCAACCTCATTGGCATAAACCTATTATGTAATAACCTCCTAATCCTGAATCACGCTAGGGGCATAAATCACAGTAGAAAGTAACCTCATCACATAGACCACAGTAGAGGTATAAACCAGGGTGCATAAATCACAGTTCCTGCGCACCACATAAATCCCATGTAGAGCCTGGTGCCCTAACAACCTAGCGCAGCCCCCCTGGCCAACTGGCCTTCTCAGAGGGCTCCAATGCCCTATGTCCCAATAGTCAGGGCGTAGCTGCCAAGGCAGCAGAATCCCAAAAGTGCGCAATTGCGCAGGCCTAAACGTAGCAGCTGCCGCTAATTGCGGTGCAGCTGTGCAGGCAAAAATGTGGGCACTGACACCCACAGTACCCTCTGGGCCCCTCTGGGATTCTCAAAATAATTATGCACAGCGTTGCAGCTGCCCACTGTCACGCAGCGGTGATTTCTTCGGCGGCAATGCGGGGTGGGCTCCCGCCAAAGCAAAACACGGCGGGGTGGGCACCCGCCATAAATAAATATCCAGAAACGGGGTGGGCACCCGAAAAATAAATAATAAAGCGGGGTGGGCTCCCGCCTCGCTCTCAGCACTTCGGGGGAATCCCTACGCTGGGGATTCCCTCAGAAACCAGGTGCCGCTCGGCGCTGCGGAGCTCAGGCTCTCCTCCGTCTTGGGAAATTAGAATATAGCGCTCCTGAAGCGCTCGGCCCCTTTAAAGTTCCTGGGGTAAGCTGGGACCAGGAATAAAAGGTCCTTGGGGCTGGGGACACCCCAGCAGGGTGCAGCAAGGCAGGCCAGCATGCAGGGACCCCCAAGAAGCAGCAGCTGGGTCCCGCGGCGGTTCCTCCTGGCAGAGTGTCCCCTGCAAGTCAGCACAAGCACAACTGAACATTTTCATGGGGTCACAGCCCCTATATTTATATGCCCTTTTCCTTTGTGACACAGCACAGGGCTGGGGATACCAGTTAGAACTGGTTTGGGGGAGCTTTGGAGCACTTTGTTTTGCTCAGCTCCTCTCTCCTTTCAGAGGGTAGGCTAGGGACATCAGATGCACCACAGGGGGCGGAGCCAGCATTGGGGAGGGAAGGCACAACCCTATTCAGGTCCCAGGTGCAACTCCTCCCTCCCATCTAGATGCAGATCTCTCTATTCAGCCCTGCGCTGACTCACCCTGCCCCTCCTGGAGCCACACACACCTCCCAGCCCCTGTCACTCACAAAGCCAGACATGCAATTCACATCAGGCAGGCAGACACACAGCACACAGAAATGCCAACTTCTAAAAGTGGCACTTCTCCACTAGTCACAATAAATCTGCGCACACCATTGCGCAGCATTTATTCTCACGAGTTCGCACATACTAAACTCGCCCCTGCACTCCTCTCACACCAGGAATTACCATGGACACACATATCCCCCATGCATTCCTATGGGAGGGCAGGACCATCTCACCACACGCACTTAGAGTGCGCACGCACTTTACACTGGGACACAGTGCTAAAGTGCGCAGAGGCCTAAAACCACCAACACTACACAGGGAAAAGGCTAGGAACAGGCAAAAAGTTTAGGGGTGAACCTGCCAAAAGGGCCAAGTCCAACAGCCCCTTAGCATTTTGGTCAATGCAGTTCATGGTACATGCTTACTTCAAATTTCACTGGAGTATTCCACCAAAGTTGGTGCAGGTTAGTGCTGTAAATCTGTAGACACGTGTTTCTGGATATCATCCGTCATCAGTACAGATAAAAACAAATTTAATTTGGGCTTGCTGAGCAGGCTGCCACAGTCTTTTCAGGTCTCAGTACCTCTCACAGGCGCACAGGTGCATCTCCACAAGCTCGTCAGCTCAATGGCTCAAGGGAGCCTTTTCAAACAGGAAGGGGTGGGAGCACACTGCTTCACCTCTCAGCACAGTTCGCCCCTTAGCATTCTGGTCAATGCAGTTCATGGTACATTCTTACTTAAAATTTCACTGGCGTATTCCACCAAAGTTGGTGCAGGTTAGTGCTGTAAATCTGTAGACACGTGTTTCTGGATATCATCCATCATCAGTACAGATAATAACAAATTTAATTTGGGCTTGCTGAGCAGGCTGCCACAGTCTTTTCAGGTCTCAGTACCTCTCACAGGCGCACAGGTGCATCTCCACAAGCTCGTCAGCTCAATGGCTCAAGGGAGCCTTTTCAAACAGGAAGGGGTGGGAGCACACTGCTTCACCTCCCAGCACAGTTCGCCCCTTAGCATTTTGGTCAATGCAGTTCATGGTACATGCTTACTTCAAATTTCACTGGAGTATTCCACCAAAGTTGGTGCAGGTTAGTGCTGTAAATCTGTAGACACGTGTTTCTGGATATCATCCGTCATCAGTACAGATAAAAACAAATTTAATTTGGGCTTGCTGAGCAGGCTGCCACAGTCTTTTCAGGTCTCAGTACCTCTCACAGACGCACAGGTGCATCTCCCACATCCTGTTGTCTATTTAAAGTACCCCCGTGAGTCATTGAGCTGACGAGCTCGTGGATGAAGCACCTGCGCGCCAGTGAGAGGTACCGGACCTGATATAATGTTTGGCAGCCTACTCAGCAAACCCCAAAATACAAGACTGTATTCTCTACTGATGACGGTTAATAAACCAGCAACACGTGTCTAGAGATCAGCACTATCTGCGCCAACCTTGGCGAAACACTCGAAAATATCGGAGCGAGCTACAAGAGACTGCATTTACCAGAATGCCAGGGGCGAACCTTGTCTGAGAGGTCAGCGGTGTGCTCCCACATCCTGTTGTCTATTTAAAGTACTCCCGTGAGTCATTGAGCTGACGAGCTCGTGGATGAAGCACCTGCGCGCCAGTGAGAGGTACCGGACCTGATATAATGTTTGGCAGCCTACTCAGCAAACCCCAAAATACAAGACTGTATTCTCTACTGATGACGGTTAATAAACCAGAAACACGTGTCTAGAGATCAGCACTATCTGCGACAACCTTGGCGAAACACTCGAAAATATCGGAGCGAGCTACAAGAGACTGCATTTACCAGAATGCCAGGGGCGAACCTTGTCTGAGAGGTCAGCGGTGTGCTCCCACATCCTGTTGTCTATTTAAAGTACTCCCGTGAGTCATTGAGCTGACGAGCTCGTGGATGAAGCATCTGCGCGCCAGTGAGAGGTACCGGACCTGATATAATGTTTGGCAGCCTACTCAGCAAACCCCAAAATACAAGACTGTATTCTCTACTGATGACGGTTAATAAACCAGAAACACGTGTCTAGAGATCAGCACTATCTGCGCCAACCTTGGCGAAACACTCGAAAATATCGGAGCGAGCTACAAGAGACTGCATTTACCAGAATGCAAGGGGCGAACCTTGTCTGAGAGGTCAGCGGTGTGCTCCCACATCCTGTTGTCTATTTAAAGTACTCCCGTGAGTCATTGAGCTGACGAGCTCGTGGATGAAGCACCTGCGCGCCAGTGAGAGGTACCGGACCTGATATAATGTTTGGCAGCCTACTCAGCAAACCCCAAAATACAAGACTGTATTCTCTACTGATGACGGATAATAAACCAGAAACACGTGTCTAGAGATCAGCACTATCTGCGCCAACCTTGGCGAAACACTCGAAAATATCGGAGCGAGCTACAAGAGACTGCATTTACCAGAATGCCAGGGGCGAACCTTGTCTGAGAGGTCAGCGGTGTGCTCCCACATCCTGTTGTCTATTTAAAGTACTCCCGTGAGTCATTGAGCTGACGAGCTCGTGGATG
The DNA here is from genome assembly GCA_963921515.1 of Calotriton arnoldi. Lineage (NCBI taxonomy): Eukaryota > Metazoa > Chordata > Amphibia > Caudata > Salamandridae > Calotriton > Calotriton arnoldi. Next base: position 762,420 of record CAWUFW010008844.1, read on the forward strand.
AAGCACCTGCGCGCCAGTGAGAGGTACCGGACCTGATATAATGTTTGGCAGCCTACTCAGCAAACCCCAAAATACAAGACTGTATTCTCTACTGATGACGGTTAATAAACCAGAAACACATGTCTAGAGATCAGCACTATCTGCGCCAACCTTGGCGAAACACTCGAAAATATCGGAGCGAGCTACAAGAGTCTGCATTTACCAGAATGCCAGGGGCGAACCTTGTCTGAGAGGTCAGCGGTGTGCTCCCACATCCTGTTGTCTATTTAAAGTACTCCTGTGAGTCATTGTGCTGACGAGCTCGTGGATGAAGCACCTGCGCGCCAGTGAGAGGTACCGGACCTGATATAATGTTTGGCAGCCTACTCAGCAAACCCCAAAATACAAGACTGTATTCTCTACTGATGACGGTTAATAAACCAGAAACACGTGTCTAGAGATCAGCACTATCTGCGCCAACCTTGGCGAAACACTCGAAAATATCGGAGCGAGCTACAAGAGACTGCATTTACCAGAATGCCAGGGGCGAACCTTGTCTGAGAGGTCAGCGGTGTGCTCCCACATCCTGTTGTCTATTTAAAGTACTCCCGTGAGTCATTGAGCTGACGAGCTCGTGGATGAAGCACCTGCGCGCCAGTGAGAGGTACCCGACCTGATATAATGTTTGGCAGCCTACTCAGCAAACCCCAAAATACAAGACTGTATTCTCTACTGATGACGGTTAATAAACCAGAAACACGTGTCTAGAGATCAGCACTATCTGCGCCAACCTTGGCGAAACACTCGAAAATATCGGAGCGAGCTACAAGAGACTGCATTTACCAGAATGCCAGGGGCGAACCTTGTCTGAGAGGTCAGCGGTGTGCTCCCACATCCTGTTGTCTATTTAAAGTACTCCCGTGAGTCATTGAGCTGACGAGCTCGTGGATGAAGCACCTGCGCGCCAGTGAGAGGTACCGGACCTGATATAATGTTTGGCAGCCTACTCAGCAAACCCCAAAATACAAGACTGTATTCTCTACTGATGACGGTTAATAAACCAGAAACACGTGTCTAGAGATCAGCACTATCTGCGCCAACCTTGGAGAAACACTCGAAAATATCGGAGCGAGCTACAAGAGACTGCATTTACCAGAATGCCAGGGGCGAACCTTGTCCGAGAGGTCAGCGGTGTGCTCCCACATCCTGTTGTCTATTTAAAGTACTCCCGTGAGTCATTGAGCTGACGAGCTCGTGGATGAAGCACCTGCACGCCAGTGAGAGGTACCGGACCTGATATAATGTTTGGCAGCCTACTCAGCAAACCCCAAAATACAAGACTGTATTCTCTACTGATGACGGTTAATAAACCAGAAACACATGTCTAGAGATCAGCACTATCTGCGCCAACCTTGGCGAAACACTCAAAAATATCGGAGCGAGCTACAAGAGACTGCATTTACCAGAATGCCAGGGGCGAACCTTGTCTGAGAGGTCAGCGGTGTGCTCCCACATCCTGTTGTCTATTTAAAGTACTCCCGTGAGTCATTGAGCTGACGAGCTCGTGGATGAAGCACCAGCGCGCCAGTGAGAGGTACCGGACCTGATATAATGTTTGGCAGCCTACTCAGCAAACCCCAAAATACAAGACTGTATTCTCTACTGATGACAGTTAATAAACCAGAAACACATGTCTAGAGATCAGCACTATCTGCGCCAACCTTGGCGAAACACTCGAAAATATCGGAGCGAGCTACAAGAGACTGCATTTACCAGAATGCCAGGGGCGAACCTTGTCTGAGAGGTCAGCGGTGTGCTCCCACATCCTGTTGTCTATTTAAAGTACTCCCGTGAGTCATTGAGCTGACGAGCTCGTGGATGAAGCACCTGCGAGCCAGTGAGAGGTACCGGACCTGATATAATGTTTGGCAGCCTACTCAGCAAACCCCAAAATACAAGACTGTATTCTCTACTGATGACGGTTAATAAACCAGAAACACGTGTCTAGAGATCAGCACTATCTGCGCCAACCTTGGCGAAACACTCGAAAATATCGGAGCGAGCTACAAGAGACTGCATTTACCAGAATGCCAGGGGCGAACCTTGTCTGAGAGGTCAGCGGTGTGCTCCCACATCCTGTTGTCTACTTAAAAAAGGACACAATTCCTGTGGGCTCGCAAGTTCGTAATGTCCCAGTGATCTTCACCAACAACCCTAAATTTAGGAAAGGATTTAGTCACATAGGGGTGACTTGCTCCCGCCATTGGTTAGTCCATGGTATAGATATGGCTTTGGAGCACAGCAAAAAAGAACTTGAGATTATTTCTGATTTAGAAAAACATCTAAGTGAGGGGAATGTGGTTGCTGACGCAAAGGCAGCTCTAGAGAAAGTCAACAAAACGATTGCGGAGTTTGAAAAAATTGAACGCACAAAAAAGACCAATAAGATCCAAAACCAAGTCGCACCCATACCTCCTTGACGATTTTTATTCCCAACCTAGACAGCAATACCCCAATAAGTACGAGACTTGGGGACGTTTCAGAAATAATACAGTAATCAATTTTTCGGAATCCTCTGCCAGTTCGGGCGAGGACTCTGATAATAATTCTAATCTAGGACAGGGCCCTTCAACATCAGCCTACAATCCGTTTTTAGGCCAGCGAGGTCAAGGGAGGGGCCGAGTGAAAACCAGACCCCCACCCCAACAGTGGAACTTCCAGGCGGGGGAGCGTCAGACCCGCCGGAAGTTTTACCAGTGGGGTCCTCCACAATAAATGAGACACTGACGGTTGAAACCATGCCCAATACGATTCCGATCTTCAATCTTTCGGATCATACTCTTTCCCCTGTCGAAATCTCATTGCTGAGCAAAGGGCTCAGTTTTGTACCAACTGTTTGATACTCAAATTGAGCTCTTGCAGTTTTTTAGAAAATTGCGTTTGAAATATTTTTTTATGGACAAAGTTTACAATGTTAATTTCAATCCATCAAGCCTGAGACCACCTTCCATGTTCAACCCTCCGACTCAACAAATGCCAGTCGAACTATTAGCCTTTGAAGCAATGGTTCTGAAAGATGTTACAGCTTTAGATAAGGGTTTTGAATACATTCCTTACAACATCTCTTTTCCAGAACGACAGGCTTTACGTACTTTGAAAAATAACAAAGAGGTGATTATTAAACCCGCCGACAAGGGTGGCAGGATAGTAATCCAACCTATTGAGACGTATAAATCTGAAATCCACAGACAGCTCTCCAATAAACCATTATACCATATTGCGTAGCAATCCTCTTTTTGACATTCAGAAGCTCATTTTAGCTGTGACATCAGAAGCTAAGTCAACTGGCTTCCTTAGCAATAAGGGATTTGACTTTTTAAATACTAAGGCACCTCGGACCCCTGTCTTGTACACCCTCCCAAAGGTGCATAAAAATCTCACAAATCCTCCAGGCCGACCCATAGTCTCTGGCTGTGGGTCGGTCCTGGAACCTTTGTGTCAATACATTGACGTATTCATTAAAGATTTGGCCTTTCAGACCAGGAGCTATGTCCGAGACAGTGGCGATATTATCTCCCAGCTGCAACAGATGGAATTTGATCCATTGAATGAACTATTGGTGTGTTTGGACATCGAGTCCTTATACACCAATATACCCCAACTGGAGGGTATAGAGGTGATCAGAGGTGCACTTGAGACTCGACCTGGCCCAGTAACAGTGCCCACTGAATTCATTGTTGAGCTACTGACAATTTCCCTCACTCGAAATTATTTCGAGTTTGATGGAGTTTTCTATTTGCAAATAAAGGGGACATCAATGGGGGCTTCCTATGCGCCAAATTTTGCGATTCTGTACATAGACAATTTCGAACAGACGTATATTTACAATCAGGCCAGCAATCCCTATTTTCAGAATATTCGCCATTGGCGCCGGTACATCGATGATGTCTTCTTTATTTGGACTGGAAATATCACCACCCTGAATGACTTTTTGGAGTGGTTGAATACATGCTCCCAGGATTTGAATTTTACCTCACATGCCAGCAGTGAGAGTGCTGACTTCTTAGACTTGACAATCATTCCCTATGATGGGAAGTTGGCCACTAAACTCTTTACTAAGCCAACAGCACGGAACACCGTTTTGCAGTACATGAGCCATCAGCCAAGGGGCCTTAAAGATGGCCTCCCATTTGGTCAGTTCTTGCGGATACGCAGGAACTGCCAATTTCGGGAGGATTATTTCCGGGAGGCTGACTTTCTCGCTAAAAAACTTGAACACCGTGGATACCCAAAGAAGCTAATTAAACGCTCGCTAAAGAGGGCATGGTATAACCATCGGGAGTTCCTACTTACACCTCGGCCCCCTAAAAAATCTAAAAAATCTGAACGTGTTCCGTGTGTCACTGCCTTTGGCACACAAAGTAATCAAATTGTAAAGATTATTAAAAGGCATTGGCCATTGGTTCAGGCAATTGGCATTACCAAAGAACTGCCTCTTTTCTCTTTCAAAAGAGGAAAAAATATCAGTGACCATTTAGTACGTGCAGCTCTACCTGCTAAGAATTCACCTGACCTGACCACACTATGGGGCCTTAACAGGATTGTAGGCCACTATTGGTGTGGAAATTGCCTTATGTGCGATTCCACTGTCAATTCTAAACAGTTTGTACATGGTAACATAAAACATGATCTACGTGACCACACAAATTGTAATTCTCAGAATGTGGTATACGCAATTTGGTGCCCCTGCAACCTAATTTATGTGGGGCAAACGACACAACGTATAAAAAACCGTCTTTCTCAACACAAAAGTCGGATTAGGTGCAAAAATGAACACGCACCCTTGGTATCCCACTTTTTGGAACATAAACATACACCCTCTGACATACGATGGCAAGTAATTGAATTGATCAAAAATCCTTGGAGGGGTGGGGACATTGCAAATCTGTTAAACCGAACAGAATGTCGTTGGATATTCCGATGTGACAGCATTAACAATGGGTTAAACAGTTTGGAGGAATGTACTGCCTTAGTGTTTAGTTGAATGGCTTTTTAACACCATGCCATAATGTCAGACTTAACACAGTTTCTGAATAAAGTCTTTATATGTCACTTTTAGGTTTGATAGAAGTTGTCAGAGTACTATGAATAAACTCATTATATGCTGTTAATACCTTGCCATATGGACCTTCTATAACTAAAAGTACTTCACATTGTCTATATATTATTTTGTATATGTATATGTTACAATGTTTTTTACCGCAATGATGAATCCTCTGAAAACTGTTTTTTATATCATTACAGATTATGTTGTATTTACTTATAATGGACAATATTGATTTGTTCTATTTTTGTCCTTTATCTATATCTGTAACCAAATGGATCTGAAATATGATATGTCACGTTTATGATTTATAAAGCTGATGACACGTTGTTGTTAATTAGCCAAACTTTTGGATGCATTATTCATTTTTGTCCTCCAATAATTAGCGCTGATAAGATCAAAATGTGTTTTACAATTTATGCAACATATTGAAATTATTATTTTTCATAATTTGTTCTGATTAAATCAAAATATGTTTTACAATGAATGTAACATATTGAGATCACTATCTTTGAAATTCTTGTCCTGTGGTGGTGGGATGTATATTTTCTTTTTATATCATTGCTTCGGTTTTCTTTATCGTTTTAAGATGGCCGCCGTAGGTGTGGACTTGCCTTTTCCCTGATTTTATTCGTGGCCCGTCTTTATATTTAACAGCGAGTATGCTCGTTGATTCAATCTCCTTAAATCGTGGAATTGAGCCACCATCATCGACTTTATAACTAAATTTGATGCAATATCTAAAATTGTGTCGGAATAGATCAAACTAGTCCTCTTTCTTGGTTTATGGCCGGGACGTTTTAAACCAGCTGGAGTTGCCGGTTGGAACTTCCTGGAATTTACGCCAAGGGGTCTAGGAGAGCCGGCATGCTGGTGGGACGAGCGGGTCGACATCAAACAGTAAGCGAGTATTTTTCTCCATGCCGAGTTGCGCTTTAAATGGTTTGGTGGCATTGTTCGCCACGGATTGGATATTTGAAGGGCATTTTTCCTAAATGTGTCGGATGGCATGCCCACGGGCAGTTTTTTGGTACTTTGTAACTATTTACTAATTTTTAATCGAGTCGAGTGGTCCACTTATATTAATAAAAATCGGCCAGGTCATTGTTTGATTCTTTCTCGTAAGTCGTTCGAATTGCATGCCCCTATAAATCTGCGGTAACTAGTCTGCCTGTATGATTACTAAACTCTGTATATACTCAGTAGTTTGGCCGTAACCAGCAGATAGTTTAGCTTGGCATATTGCAGTCCCAATTAGTATGAATTTTTAATGTAATTTACATTTCCTTAATGGAGGAATATGGGATTTCGAATGCTTGCAGTCCAGGAATGAATTATTCCATTATCCATATTGGACGCTTATTGGATGTTCTATGTTATTACAGCGTAATTGAACGTATCCACCGGGATCCCCTGACCCAGCATGACTGCTGACATATTATGCGGGACATTAGGTATCGTATTCAATTGGGGTAACTTGGGTAAAATGGACTTATTCTATCGTAAGGACTTCACATTAATTTTAAATTCTTCTTTGTTTATCAGATGACTGCACTCTGATAGCCCATGTCTGGTTTTCATCTCTTATATTCTAAGAGTGTGATTATACTTCTTGCGGATTTTTCTGATATTACAGCAGGTATGTGGAGTTACGGTGGTTCGCCCTATATTAAGCTAGATTAAATGGCTGCAATTTATTTTTTGCCTTTTTGCTTTGTATCTTGACAGATTACATATCTACCCTCATGTATTGAAGCTATGAATGCAATTGTGTCTCATACATCTTCCATATTGATTCCCTCTTCATGTAGACTGAGGTGATTATTGATTCTTTTGATAAAATCTTTGATCTTTTTTTCTTTAACTAGCACACTTTTCCGGGTGTCTTCTCCATTCAGTTTTCTTTTATGGTTTATTTGGTTTTAGACTATAAACTTGATCATACTCGGGAACTCAATATGAATTATCTTTTGAGTCCCACACTTCTTTGGGTGTCCCCTCTATTCATTTTTTCCTTTGGGGTATAAGAAAAGGTCCTTTCTGACTTAGATCACCAACTTGACTATATCTGTGTACTCAATATGAATTATCTTCTAAAACCTATGTACATATATTTTATCTCTGGATGTTTTTATTGAACTACAGTGGACGCTCTTCAAATTGATATTTTTGTCCTGATGATGACCCTCGAACCATTTATAGGGTTGAAACGTCGTCGACGCCAATAATGTGGCTTCAATGAATGAGGATACTATTGTTTTGTTGTGTATTTTGTTTGGTTAGAAACCTGTTTTTGTGATTTTCCCTCAGCCACTATTTGTTTACACCTGTCAATGTTCACAATCGTAACACCATCTGTGTAACTGTATGAGCGCCCCGATTATTGTATCTAAATATGTTCTTCTTTTGATAATATTAAAATGTATTTGTGAAAATTGGAAAGATTATCTGTACATGGGTATTGTGTGTATTAGAAGCCCAATATTTGGGTAGCATATTTTCTCTTTTTCTTGATCTTTATTCTAGATTGTGAGGTTTTCTTTTTTCCTTTTAAAATTTCTTTTCTCTTTTCCCAAGTGGTGTACTTGAACCATTGTTTGGACTATACTGCTTCTCTTACAAGGGCATCTGCGCTGCTGCCTGCATTAAATGGGCTACGAGCTCTAACAGAAAAAATATGTGCAACAGCACTTATTTTTTATTTATAAATTAGCACATTTATAAATTAAGCACTGTAATGGTCCAAAGCAAATATCCCACATACCGAGATTGTACCAACCTCTTCACCATCCCATCACCCTGCTCATCATCCAACCAACACCTCAAGGTTATCCCAAAAGAAAAGAACAAATGTTCAGATCCATTAAGGATTCTAATTACTAGCCTAGAGCTCAAACTCATTTCTCATTGTGCCACTTTCCTGGCCAACATAAACTTCCTTCTAAATGACTTTAATGCATTTCTACAAAACCATGAGAACACCCACACTCCAACTAAAACATGAAAGAGCAAGCCAACACCAACATGACCTTGGTACTGAAAAGACCTCACAAACAACTGATGCTCCTTCTTCAGACAAGAAAAAAAATGGGAGAAAAGTAGAACCCTACAGAAGTCCGACCGAGCAACATGCAGATAACTTATCAATTCAGTCAACGTGAAGTAGCATATCATCACCACATTTAAAGCAGCCAACAGAAACAGAACACTCCTCAAGACAAGCAAGCACTAAAAGCACATCAACATCACCAAGCCTCTTTCTCCCTTACAACTACACATCCTGCAGTGATCATCCTTCAGACTCCTGTCTCTTGCAAACCTTGACAACATCAATAAGTCCTTCAAAGCTGCCTCCTATGAAGATATCTCAACCTAATCCTTCATAAAAGCACTATCTATATAAGCCATCTCAGTCATTCCTTTCATCCACACCTCACTTATGCAAGGCATCTTCCTAGAATATTTAAAGGCAAGTAAGATCTTCCAACTCCTACATATACATCAGTGGACCATAATTAGAAATGGGGGTCTCTAGTTGGCAGAGGTAGGTACATTTGTCCAAATAGGGACCCTTGCTTCTAGTCAGGGTAAGGGGGATACACACTTTAGATAACCCCTGCTCACCCCCTGGGTATATTGGCATGAGCAGACAGTCTTAGCCCAAAGGCAATGTGTAAAGTATTTGTACTCAAAACACACAGTAATACAGTGATAACACCACAAATGGACACCACACCAGTTTAGGAAAAATAAAGTATCTCTATCTAAACTCAGCAAGACCAAAACGACAAAAATCCAACATACATGTAATAAGAATATGACTTTAAAAAGGTTTCAAACAACTTGGTCCATAGAAAACTATGGATGCATGATTTACATCAAAGTACCTGTAGATGCGTCAAAGTTCACAAGGCCAAACAGCCGCAGAGAAAGGAAGCGTTGGAAAACACAGTGATGCGTCAGTTCCTGAGTCCTTGGGGAGGCGCGGCGACAGTTCTGCTGCACGCAGGAGAAGTGATGCATCGAATCCGGACTGTAGGGGATAGGGAGGCATCGAAATCCAAGACGATTCTGGTCTGCGGGTGATGCATGGAAAAACTTAGTTCACAGGTACGATGTGTGACACATCGGAGGTGATGCGTCGCTTTGCGAGGCTTTGCGCCGTCTGACGTCGGTGCTGGGGGCTGCGCGGCGAGGCTTCGCGCCGGCCCGCAGGACTCGGCAAGGCTTCGCGTCGCCCACCGTTGGTTCCAAGAGGCTGGCAGCTGTTCGACGGGAGTCGGCCAGACTCCGCGTTGTACGGGGCTGGTTCCGAGAGGCTTTCAGCTATTTGGCGGGACTCGGCGAGGCTTTGCATCATCCGACGTCAGTTCCGAGAGGCTTTGCATGGTTTCGCAAGGCTTCGCGCCAGTTCTTGCAGAGATTAGCTGCAAAACCCACCTCTGAGGCCCTGTAACTGGAAGGAAGCACCTCAGGCAAGGGTCGGACTCACAGATGGCAGAGTCCAGCAGCACCAGCAGGTTTGCAGGAAGTCTTTTGTGTCCCTGAGGCTTCTTAACAGGGGGCAAGCACACACAAGCCCTTGGAGACTCTTCACAAGCAGGATACACAGCAAAGTCCAGTCCTTTGTCCTTTCCTTGGCAGAAGCAGCAACTGCAGGCCAACCCCACACAGCACACAGCAAAGGGACAACTCTCTAGCTCTTCTCCTTGGCAAAGGTTTCCCTTGATTCCAGAAGTAATTTAAAATTCTGCGGTTTAAGGACCACTGCTTATACCCCATTTATCTTTGTTCGCTTTGTGCAAGGGTCTTTGAGCCCAGTCCAAACCAGTTCTGTCCTCACTGGTGCAGTATGACCACAGGGGGTGGTGACATCATTGTGCAAGGGAGACAGGCCCTATTCAGGTGCAAGGAAATCTCCTCCCACTACCCTAAATGCAGCCAAGCCCCATTCAGCTCAGCTCTGAGTCATCCAGGAAGGGCCAGGCACACCTCATCCCCTCCAGTAGCTGTCTACAGTGAATGCACATCCCCAGCCTCTGTCACTCCAAAACCAGACAGTCAATCCACAAACAGGCAGAGGCACACAGAATGGTTAAACAAGAAAATGCCTACATTCTAAAAGTGGCATTTTCAAACACACTAATTTAAAACCATCTTTACTAAAAGATGTGTTATTAAATTCTGAGTTCAGAGAGCCTAAACTTTATTTCTCTATCTTTTCCCAATGGGAAGTTATACTTGTAAGATGTTACAAAGTATTTCCCATTCTATCCTAAAGGGCAGATAGCCTTTCAATAATGAAACACTAAATTGGCAGTATTTCACTATCAGGACATGTCACACACACCAGTACATGTCCTACCTTTCACATACACTGCACCCTGCCTATGGGGGTACCTTGGGCCTACCATAGGGGTGCCTTACATTTAAGAAAAGGGAAGGTTAGGGCCTAACAAGTGGGTGCACTTGCCAGGTCAACATGGCAGTTTAAAACTGCATGCAGACACTGCAGTGGCAGGTCTGAGATACCTTTTCAGGGCCACGCATGTGGGTGGCACAATCAGTGCTGCAGGCCTACTAGTAGCATTTGATTTACAGGCCCTGGCACACTAGTGCACTTTACTAGGGACTTACTAGTAAATCAAATATGCCAATCATGGAAACACCAATCCATAAACACAATTTATACAGAGAGCATATGCACTTTAGCACTGATCAGCAGTGGTAAAGTGCCCAGAGTCCTATAGCCAACAAAAACAGGGCAGGAAAAAATAGGAGGAATAAGCAAAATGTTTGGGGATAACCCTGCAAAAAGGGCCAAGTTCAACAACCATGATGACCCCATCAGCTAAGGGCCCATAGCTCACCTATCCTCCATTGACAAGACTAAAAAAACAGTGTATGCACAGTCCAAATCACATCAACATCATCTCAGCTGTTTCTGGCATGACAACTTGGCTTCAGATCATGCTGCGGCCAGTGACAGTGATATTACAAATTGTAGATGACACCCATCTGATTCCTGATATTGTTTACCCTTTCCGCTGTCTCCAACACCATTAGCCATCTATCTTCTTCCACACTCAGAAATCTTGAATGGTATTTGCTGACATTGTTCTTCACTGATTTAGGCCAAGGTTCCATCTTATTCCGTGTTATCTTCAACGTCTACACGAAGACCATTTGAACTCTACTCACTGATGATAGCATTAAAATTCATGAACACATCAATGAAGCACTACAGTCTGTGAAAGTGTTCACTCTAAATCAGACATCAAGTTCCTCAAGCAATACTGTCATATCATCGAGATCTGGATGTATAGAATCTACCAGAGGCTCAACCCCTCAAAACCAAGTTCCTGGTATTTGGCAAGAACAACTAACAAAAACTAGTCAAAACCTTGCTCGTCCAAAATAATCTAGACTGATTCAAACCCCAACTTTTACCCAGGGCCAAGTCACTCATAATCATGTTGGCCACTGACCTCATCCTCGAGTACATTGCCAAACAAACCAAGTTAGACGGGCAGGTCCATCTACTAAAGAAAATGAAACCACTCCTAGCAGAAAGAGCCTTCAGAACTGCTGTTCAAGCACTCATCAGTGGCGACTTCTGTAATAGGATGCGAGGCCCCGTCCCTCCATTTCTAGCATGTTAAAATGCATTGCCTCAGTCCTAAAAGCAATGCTAAATGCATCTTGCTGCCTGTCCCTTGTAATGAGCATATTCATGAATTCAGCCTCTAAAAGACAGCCCTCTGCACATGTCCGGGCTCACCTTCTCACAGCCTGTAGATAAAATAGGAGAGGAGCTGCAGCAAAGACGGGATTGCTGACAAAGTAATTTGGTGTCACAGGGTGATGGACGCTGAAGCCATCAACCCCTCACATTTTATTTGAGTTAAAGCTCCCTTTTCAGCAGTCAGTCATCAGTGTTTACTTGAAGACACTGCCGACCTAGGGAGTTCTACTGCCTGTGCACTGACGCAATGCGTCAGGGTGAGTCATAAAAACTTTAACTAAATTTAAACAGCACAGATAAATTGTGCGCTATTCAGGTTTTTTCCATATGCTGTATTTAGGTATAATTATTATTGCTTACTTTTTAAAACATTGCTGAAGTGCTTATTTATTTTCCCACTTGGTAGCACAAGGCCTCAGCGTTTTTGTAATTCGCACCATCTCCCCTGAATACAACATTGTGGCTCCTCTCTGGTGTCTAGAGTACAGTGAGATGTGTGCCAAGTGTCTATTTGTACCAGGAGATGAGAGTTCTGGTACTCTGTACTTGATGTGCTCCTGGGCTTCGCTCCTCAAGCATTATCAGTAGCCAGTGTGTCATGGGCCCTAATACAAGGAAGGAAATGGATCCCCTGGTAGCTCAATGAACTGTCAGTGCCACTGCACATGCTGAACCAATGGAAGCTACACCCCTGATCATTATAGAAAATAAATAGTGGTAAAAAACATTTAAAGTTGGGCATGTAGTACATCTTGCCACAGGTATCACTTACTGTACTGATAAATACCAGAACTCTGCCTAGTACCCCATGGGAGGTATAGACTAGCATACATTGCATAGGTTTCAAACTGGCTGATAAGCTTACCATCTCCATAGCTCTTGGTACACCTATCACCAAGACATTCTGTAATTACCAAGGAAATCTGTAATTCCATGTATGATTCCTGCTGCTTTGAGCAACTGAAATCTCCGAGGGAAGCTTGATAGGTCTGCGGTAGCATCGCGGACCTCCTAATTCCCAATGGGCCTTTAACCCATTGGGAATTTACACAGGCCTCATATAATGAGGGTTAATTTGTTACAGTGTGCTTTGCATTGGAGAGCACATTATTGACACATTATGATAAGGCTTACCGCGTACGCAGTGTTGAAACTTAATGTGAATATATTCACAGATGAATCGAGACAACTATCGTTTTCCACAACCGGAACACGTCAATCCCTATAAAAAAGATATGCTGTGACCCAACGTCTTATCTGAAGAACACCCCAGTTCCCCAAGCGGTATAGGACTCACCAAGTAGCGTGAACACCGTGCGTCATGTTTTCAAGCGCCCAAATACTGAAGTGACTGAACATCCGGAGCATGCTGTGAATATATTCACGTTAAGTTTCAACACTGCGTACGCGGTAAGCCTTATCCCACTTACTTTTGTAATCAATCTTGCTTGTTTCATGGATCACGGGACTATGTTAAAGTGGTCATAGTGGTCATTAGCTTTGCTTCAACTTTTCAGCTCTTCCATTTTTAAATACCTAACCTCGAGGTATTTTCGACCGTTAAGGATTTGTGGGTAAGTCTGCATTTTATAGGGTTTTCTGGCTTCACGTTACTAGTTTTAAGGATTTAAGATGCTTCGCCATGAGCCACAGGTCCCAGTACCATAATATAGTAGGAGATGTTGGGTTTGCTGCTTGGTTTTTAATTCTGAGCACGTGTTCTTGTGCTTTCACTTTTCACGGGCGATTTCTTCTTTGCACATTATAGTTTTTTATTAGTCACAGTTGCCTGGTTGGATGCGGGATCTCTTTGAATTACTCACATTTACACTGTTGTTCACATATCGTTCCCTAAATGAAATTGAGACATGGTGTAATCATCATTTGACCGAATATGTAATGCATTTGTTATTCTAGTTGCTATTCTAGCTGATACATTTATTATACTTGTATTTGCTGTAACCTTCCCGGATGTTGCGAAAGATACATTGTTAATTTACATTATTCATTCTTATGTAATCAGATTTACTGATCATTTTTTGTAGATTTCCCCTGACGAAGGGTGTATGTACACCCGAAATGCATTGGGATTGAATATCCACGTCTGAATGCAATACATGATTTATGAATTCAAATAAGTAACTGATGAAGACGGTACTTCTTGATTAAACTGGATTGAAGATATCATGTTGGATTCAATCATCATTTTTTCTGATTATTTTGTTTGAATTAGTTGTGTATTTGATTAATTGTCTTTAATAATCTTACATGATGCTACGAGTTTTGACTAACATTGAGTTAATACACTCATTTTTGGGTTCTTAGGTAGTGCGCGATCTGTCTATGACTTGTGTCCTAGTTTATTATTTCATTATGTACAGGTGGTAGGGTGGAACCACCTCAGAAAGCGCACACCAATTTTTGTAAATTGTGATTCTCATTCTACTGTACCAATTGTTGAAAAATAGAGTGCATTATCGCTGTGTATATACAATTTTTTTAGAAAGTTGGCATTTTCTTACTTTAACCCTTCTGTGCCGCTGCCTGTCTCTGGGTTGGGTGACAGCTGGGCTGTGTGTATTCCCTCTAGATAGTCACACAAAGAGAGCTGGGTTGGGACATTTGCATTTTGATGGCCCATCAACAGGATGATGGGCCTTCCTAAGGTAGATTGGGAGGGAGGAGCTGACACTTGCACCTGAATAGGGCTGTTCCTGTCCCTGCACAAAGAGCTGCAGACCCCCCTGTAGTGAGTCTGGAGCCAGGGCAAGAAAGGCAGGGACCTTGTGATCTTCAAAGACCTCTTTGATGTCTCCCCCACTTCAAAGGCACATTTGGGTATAAATACTGGACCCCTGACACCAGCAAATCAGAACTTTGCTGGAATCAAGGACATTCTGCCTGCTATGCTGTAGGAGGGACTGCCTCTTTGCTACCTGCATTGCTGTATTAGCCTGCTGTCTGCTGACCGCTGTGCTGAAGGAGGGACTGCCACTTTGCTACCTGCTCTGCTGTGTTAGTCAGCTGCTTGCTGCTTCTTGCCTGGGAGTGGGAGGGACTGGGCCTGCTCTCTACATCCTTGAACCCAAGTTTCTCCAAGGCCTTGTTACTTGCCTCATGTTTTCTGAAGTCGCAGGTTCACAAAAGACTTCTTGCAACTCTGCTGGTGCTGCTGGATTCTCCATTCTGTGAGTCTTACCCTGTCCTGAGGTGCCCCCTCCAGTCTTGTGCCTCAGAAGTGGGCTTTGCAACTGTTTTCTTCACAAATAAATGCAGTGGCCTATTTGCACCGATCGGAACTGATGGTGTGCAGATTCGACAATGACACAGATTCCGACTGCAACATTCGACGACGACTCAGCGCCGATCCATTGACACTGTCTGCAGGGGTCGACTCCAACGCATCGACCCGACAGCGTGGAAAAGACCAACGCATCGTGCTCTCAACATCGACTCTTTGCTCCATACAAGGTACTTATTCAGCAGATCCTGTGTGGGTTCTGTAGCCAGCCTGCCCTCTATCGCGGTCGGCCTGAATTTTGGATTTGCACCTGTCCCTCAAGCCCTCAAGTAACCATTTAACCCGCTAGTAACTTCTAAGCACTGTTTTTGGATTTAATCCTTAAAAATTCATATTTCGAGTTCTACCTATTGGCTTTTTGCTGTTTTGATCTTGTTTTACTCAAATGATTATTCTCTATTTTCCTAAACTGGTGTGGAGTCTTTTTGCTTTGTTTGCACTGTATAACTATAATTAAAGTGTGCACAAATACTTTACACATTGCCTTTTAAGTTAAGCCTGACTGCTCTGTGCCAAGCCACCAGAGGGTGAGCACAAGTTAATTTAGGGTGTGTATCTGACTTACATGGACTAGTATTGTGGCTGCTGCTTGGACAGGGTGTGTACTCTGCCAACTAGAAACCTCAATTTCTAAAAACTGGTCTTTCTCTAATTGCTTTTAGAAAAGACAAAGGAATTAATGAGTATTTACAGAACTACTTGCTAGATTTAGGTCACTCGTTAACTAAACCTGGGCACAATGAGACAGTACATACTTAGTGGGCTGAATACGCATGCCTCTTTGGACGTTTATGGTCAGCTTGCAACTCAAATGCAGCTAATGACTGCTCTTCTCACTGTTGTGGTCAAAGAGGGGAATACTAATGCTCCCAGCCTCTTCTGGAACATCTGTACCTCATTGGTATAAAAAGACTAGTGACAATAGCGGGCTGTTTAATAACCCAAAGGTAAATGCCCAGTTGGTCTTCTCCATCAAGGGCCCCAGGGCTGGTTCCCTTATCTCTTAGACCCCACCTTTGAACATTGAATGGAGAGGTGTCAGTGCACTAGTGATGCTTGACGTGTGGATGACTTGCAAACATGATTGTCAACCTTCTCTAAGAAGCTGGGTAAAAGGCATTTTCCTTTTCTGAATGGCCACTTCTATCCATGGACATATTTAGACTCACTTTATCCCCTTTCACTTCTGATTTGATCCTCTTTCCTGAAGGTAGGGTATTAGAGTATTGTTCCCAAATTATGAGTTTACAGACATATTGTGTACAAAATATTGGGGCATATTTACAAGCCCCTATCGCCAACACAACATCACTTTTCTTAACGCTGCCTTGTGAATAAGGCACCCTTTCACGCTATACTTAGAGATAAAGGGGTCGGCAATGGGTAGTGTCGTGGGCGTTCCTCCACAACATCCATTGATTTTGATGCTGCCTCATATTTACAAGGGTGGCGTAAATATGGGGCCGCGCCAAAATTAAGACTAAGGAAAACCTGGTCTTACCCTGGTGCAATGAGGAAAAATGTTTCCATGTGTGCTGCGTTGTGCAGTACACATAGAAACAGCAAAACGCTATTGATTGTTTATGTGCAGAAAGGTGTCCCTTCCTGCACATAAACAATCATTAAAAAAATGACGTTTTGCAACCTCTATGTGTGCTGCATTAAGCAGCACACATAGAAGTTTCAAAATGCCATTTCAGATTGTTTATGTAGAGGAAGGGACACCTTCCTGCACATAAACAATCATTCCCCTCAACGCAGGCACCCTTGTACTATGGTGCAAGGGTGCCTGCATTGGCGCTAGGCAGCTAAATTAGCACCAACGCAGGGCGAAACGCAAGGCTGCACTGTATTCTTGTAAATATGGAGCAGCCCTGCGTTTCAGAAGTGGCAGAGTGCAGCGTTAAGTCAAGGAGGCTAACGCTGTGCTCTGCCACTTCCTTGTAAATATGCCCCTTTTGTTTACAGATATATCACCCTACAAAAGTTAATAATAGAAAATCCACAACCAACAGGACAATATGTTTGTTAACTATATTTAGGACACACAGTACAACATGACATTGCAATAATACAGCAGCACAGAAAATTAACAGAACACATCACCACCACAACAAAATTCCACATATAAAATATGCACCCACATGCTTGCCACACAAAATGACCTTCAGAAAATTGCCTTCACAATACAGTGGTAAGGGGTGCTTGTACCAAGCACTGCCTTAACTTACCACCAAGGACATGAGATGTCACCAGTCAAAAATGTTTTATGATCTGCCCCTCAGTGTAAATTAGACAATTGCCTTTTTGTGCTACCTTCAGGTAGAGAAGGGCCACATGAAGAAAAATAAAGAAAAAAAATACATGTAAAAGAACAGTCGTAAGCAAACACTTCCTCTGCTTATCCATATGCTTAAATGTTAATGTGCCTTATCTATGATCTTATCACAACATGCCTATCTCTCATGTCTAACTTGAAAACATTTTACAAGTGTTTTTATATGTAAATGTCTACATTCCAGTCTAATGTACAAACCTCGGTCTACCTGGAAAAGAAATATTTGCTGTGATCCCCTTTTCACTGGTTGGCTCTATCAAGTTTAAAAATTCCCACTACCTGAATGAGTTGCTCCGAGAAATCTGATATAATCTTATGCGAAAATACTTTTGACTGGTGATGGCTGTAAGAAAAACGTTTGTTTCTTCAAATTAAAACGTACATAGAGCATGATTTTGCATTTCCACTAGCTTTACAAAAGACCCCATGTTGAAATGCCTGTTTTCTTGCCTATTGTGTAACCTCGCTTCAGGACAGTTATCATTGACAATTGACTTTTAAATTACTTTGTATCTCTCACTAAATGGTTAGTTGTGTGAGAGTAAAACTTCAGTTTGCCAGAATCACATCTGAAGCAGAAGTGGATTCAATGGTGTTACTTGTACTTCTTGTTCACTGGAACCTGTTTAACAAGACCGGTGAAGGCTGCTCGGGATGCAAATTGATGCTGGCAATCGCTTTGGGTTGTAAGAGGTTTTGTGAATCCCGGGAGCAAGCAGCAACACAAGTGGAAATTGATGGCGTAGTAAGTTGAAGATGGCAGCAACTAGCTATGAGAAATGAGAAGCTGGAGCACCAGGTAGAGTGCTGAAGAATAAGTCTGAATCAGAATTGCAGATTCCTCAATCCATGCTCCAAATGTTAGCTTGGATGCTCTGAGGTTTCTAGTATTATGAGGGGTTCCCCTTCCAATGTGCATGCTTCTAATAGAACAGAAAGCAGGTGAATAGAGCTGAGTACCGGTGATAGAGTTTGAGGCAAGACTGGCTTTAGCAATTTGCATTTCTTTGCGTAGACATCATAGATTATTCTCCTTTTATGGATTTATTTTACTGCTGTTTTAGAACTGTGTGCACTGTTCCTCTTGTAGTCAGTGCATCAGTGAGAATGATCTGTCCTAAAACAGGTATCGTGCAATTGGGGTACTATATCAAAATATTGAGTTTAAAAAAAAATCAACCTACAAAAGTATGTCCGGAATATTGATTAAAACTATAATGTCAAGGTATGTTTATGTAGATAAGTATAGATTTACAATTAACTATACATTTATGTACTTTGACTACTTATATATATCTTGTCAAGGTATTGTTAGAGCACAAATTTCACTCTTCCATTTGTAGGGGTGCACTATAATCATGGGTAGATGCACCTAGATATACTCCTTTATTGTGTTAACTTAGAACCTTAAAACGTGAACTGTAATAACATGAAGGGCAACGTGTTAGGGATATTTTCTGTGTTAACGTGAATAAATTAACATTGGAACTACATGGGTTTAGTTGAAGATATTAATGCACAGAATTCGTACAAGTCGCTGACAAATACTTATACAATTGATGTGCTTTCGTAACGTGTTAATTTAGATGTGCTCAGTAAATAATGTTCATTTTACATATGGAGTTTCATGAGGCCTTTATGCCGCTTCTTATGTTGGCTGATTTCTGTAGGCTTGAATTGTATCTTCCCCTGGAAGCTCTCGCATTAGACTTACTGGTGAATTTCATGTGCATGTTGGATTTGTTCTTTCTCACGTTTCTGTTGCAGGTGGAGAATTAATCCTTGTTAGCTAGAATAATGTCTTTGTTTTAGGAGTTAGGCTTAGGGAGAAGAGGATACATTGAACGTTGATACTGATAATAAAGAACTGTTGTACTTTCTCATCGGAGCAAGCCTGGGAATCAAGGTCATCTTGCAGAGGCCTTGGAGCATCGCTGCCATGTGGAAAACTACCTACGAGGAGGTGGCTTGACTGGATGGTGTGATGCCGCAATGCATCTTGGGATATTACCTGTAAAGTGAGGTATCGAATTTAGGGACAGTGTCCGGGGACTTCTGCCTTGCCTTGAGAGAGAACATCTTAGAACAAGCTCTGTAGCTTCATGCTACTTGACCCATATTTTTATTTTTTTTTTTTTTTTTATTTTACACCCACATGAGGACTTAGATACAGCAATTTAGTAAGCAAGAGCAGCAGAGCTGTACATAGTAAATAAAGTGCTACGTGACAATAAATAAACGCCTAATATTTTAAGTCAGATTTGACCAGTGAGTTTCATCTAGACTTTCCATTGAAATTAAAAAAACAAAAACATTAGGTTTCATACAGCAATATGAAGCTGGGAGAAGCAGCAGAATTTTACATAGTAGATAAAGTGCTCCTGTCAATAAATTACACAGAATATCCTGGTACAAAATCAACCATTAACTTCCATCGGAATACATCATTAAATAAATAATTTATATTTCATATACAGTGCGGTAAAGTGCTATGTGGCCATAAATACATATTTAATAACCTTTAACAGGTTGAACCAATGGAAGACATATCTCCTTTAAAGAGCTGAGCCAGTAAAATGTCATCTAGGTAGACTAATATATAACCTTACTCCATCCACAGCTAATGCTACTGGTTCTAGCACAGGCCAGAGCCATACAACCCATTTTGTGACTGAGGACCATAACTTCTCGCCCAGTCTTTTCATCTTATGGCCTTTAAGTTTGTATAAGCTGACCTCCATATTATAAATAGACATGAACCTATTCCTCCACAATACAAACATTGGGGGGGGTCAAGTTACAGCCAATCCGAGGCGATACATAATTGTGCTACCACAGTGGCAATGAAAAGCAGGTACATTTCTTCCTGACCTCCGATATTCGATCATGTGCTATCTACCAGTCCTAAAAACATGGTTACCGAAGTGAAGCTAATAGAAGTTTTGGCAATATGATTTTAAAAAGCCTTTATTCCTTTAATAAAAGGTAGTAGTTTAGGACATGAGTAAAACATATGAACAATTTCTGCTTGATCAGCTCCGCATTATTTGCATTTTCTATCAAATTCAGGTCCCCATTTAGACATTTTAGCAGGAGTGTATTACAAATTAAAGGAGGTCTTAAAAAACTGGTTCTTTAAATGTACTGTTAATAGAATTTTTTCGCACATTTCTAAAGACTCCTGAAGACATATTGTTGGTCTATCTAGCCTTGTGCTCCACTTAGAGTCTTGAGCATCTAAATCATCTTGTTGTATCTCAACCAATAGATAATATATGGCCCCTATCCTCTAGCTAAGTCTGGCTGCCTCAATGATAGGGATCTTCTCTATTGCATTTAATTCATTTTTCTTTTTCAATAGAATATCCCTAATCTGTAGGAATTTAAAAAAATCCCTCTTTGGCAAGTCAAACATCTCATGCAGTTCTGCGAATGGGCATAGCTGAGTGTCATTATATAGATGTCCCATTGAATTAATACCTTTCTGTTTCCACCTTTCCATCACTAAGTCTTGAAAAATAGTAGGTAGTAGGGCGGCCGCAGAGAGCGAAGTGTAAAAGTTTATTTTAGGAATCGCCATTCGTCGCTTAAGCTGAGACCATATTTTGTAGGCGGCTCTTAATACCTTAAATCTAGTTTTCTTGTAATAGCTTGGCTCTAATGTTCTCATAAAGCATCCTTTTGCTTCAATTCCAAGCTCCATTTCATATATAGTTGGATATTCTATGGCGCCACTCCCCCTTGTTTCTCCAGTCAATAAAATCCCCATATATTGAATCGCACATGCCCAGTAATAAAAGGTAAAATTGGGGAATGACCACTCACCTTGTAATCTTGGCAAGGCAATATATTTAGTAGCCCTTCTAGGCTTTTTATACCCCCACAGGAAACTCAGACACATAGGGGTATATTCACAAGAACGTGTGATAACTACCGCAAGAGTAGCGTAACGCAACTTTCAATAACGCGGCCCATCACGGGAAAATAACCCAGTGTCAACGTGGAATTCACAACAAGGCGGTACCATGCGATAGCCTGCCGAAACCGCGGACAAAGTCCGCGATACAACCACCATGATGGAGATAAAAACACAAACCACAACACCAAAAAACACGCGATGGGCCAAAGCGCGATGAGGAAACCAGCGACAAGCAGCGCCAGGCCTGCAACACACACCTGGCAGGCGTCAGAAACCTGCATAAAAGCAGGAAAAAAAACACACACACAAACTGACCAACACACAAGCACCATGGAGGCAGCCGGAGCAGGCGCAGAGGACGAGCGCAACCCCACAAGCACCCCGGACGACCAGCCTGGGACAGGGAAGGGCAAGGACAAGAAGACCAGGAAGACCAAGTTCAGTCCGCAGGCGAACCGGATCATAGTCACGGAGGTGATGGAACACCATCAACAACTCTTCGTCACCTCCAACGTGTCATTGGGCACCAAAAATGGAATATGGCGGGACATCGTCGACAAGGTGAATGCTGTCGGAGAGCACAAGCGGACAATGGACGAGGTCAAGAGGCGATGGAATGACATCAAGCGGAAAACCAAGGATAAACTCTCCGCCAACCTGAAGGCAGCAACGCAGACCGGAGGTGGGGGCCCAGCACCACAGCTGGAGCTAGATGACATGGAGGAGCTGGTGTCGACAGTCATCAGTGTGGAGACTGTGGCCGGAGTCGGGGGACCGGACACTGCTCGACAGGACACAACACAACCGCAACAGGGTGAGTTACCAGCAGGTACTGGGGGGACAGGGGTAGATGGCCACAATGGCACACATGCACAAGCAAGCAGGGCACAGTGCACACCCACAATCACTCTGGGTCCTCGCCCAGACCCACAGACAGACAATGCCATGCTGTCTGAATGTCAACCTGTACCATGCGGCTACATACATGTGGACACATTGTAATACACCATCTCCCCTTCACATCGCAGGGGCATCTTCAACACCTCCTGCAGAGCAGTCACAGCCACTCTTCACTGATGACGAGGAGGAGGACAACACCAGCATCGACATCCAAACCATCCAAGACCTCATTGAGCACCTCCGCAACTCACCTCCAGGATCAGGGCAGCCCAGCTACATCCATGAGACCCCACCCACCACCCAAACCACCCAGCAGGAGGCACCCACAGCCCCGGCACCCTCCCAAGACCCCCAGGAACAACAAATGGCCTTCCAACGCCGTGTGCTGGAGGGCCAGAGGGAGACGGCCAAGAAGGTGCGGGTGGGGTTCGAGCTCATGACTAATAAACTGGATGCCATCCTTGGGTGTCTATGTCCGCCCCATGGTCTCCTTCGAGCCCTGACTGACATCTCTTGAGTCATGACGCGGAGGGAAGAATACCTGTCCGCTCACAGTGGCCCCAGCGATGCCAGCCTTGAGCTGGCACACATGCGGAGGCTCATGGAGGACATGGTGCGGATGGAGGCAGAAAGGATGGCAGCCACCGCTGCACATCAGCGAAATGTAGCTGGGATCTACTGTGCCCTGAATGTCCTCATCATGGCATTGCTGCCACAAGGCGTGGCGATGATGAATGCTGCTGCCCCCACACCATCCACATCTCCGCCCCCTGGTGTGTCAGTGCCTCCCAGTGCGGCAGGCGTATCCACTCTGGCACCTGATGTGTCACTGCCACACAGTGTGGCCGACAATCCTCCTCCGGCCCCTGATGAGTCAATGGCACACAGTGCCGCAGCCGGCACTGCAACACCCACAGGTGGGGCAGGGCACACACCCGGGGACGAGGGCGTGGATGTGACTGTGGTCAGGAGGACCAGGCACTAGCATCCATTACCGCCACCTTGCCTGTTTCTGCTTGGTGCCGCACATGGCCTCAAGACCTACCACTGACCCCCAATACACTCCGAGGCACTCACCTTGGACAGCGACATGGACTGACACATGCTGTTTGATGACCAATGACACGGCGGACAGACTGCGGACTGTACCCTTCCTCTTCCGCAGTACAGGTCATCCCGGGATGGACACTGGCTGGCCCTCCACGGGCCCATATTGTGTGGTGTGCTCAGCATTGCCCTGTACCGCTCCAGCTGCATGACTGCACTGAATGTGCAAATAAACATCCAGTGACGCACTGCTGTAATGTCTTACGTCATTCCTGTGTGGATGTGTAGATGAATGTGGGGACAGTGCCTTCCCTTGCGTCAATAATGTTCATCCTGTGGAATGCCAGTAAGGGGGTGCGACATTGCATCTTGTGTAGCGGGTTCCATGAACACTGCAGCAGGGACACACGCATCAGTCACTTCCTTGTCCGGACATGAACTGGACCATGCCCAAAGCCCACGAGTCATTGTTGCTGGCCCTGCACTGGTCCGGCGTACGGCAGGCCAGTCCACTCCGCTTACGCCCCGAGGGGGGGCCCTCATTGCTACCCGTCGCAGCCGTACTCGCTGGTGGTGTGCGGGTCACTGGTCTAGTCGTCAGCATGTCACAGCCACTCTCTGAGGGCAGGTTTTCACACACACCACACCCATCCGGCACAGGCGTCACAGGCCATGTGACTCCGCCAACATAAGGGTCCGACGACGTCACATTCCCCTCTTCCGGTGGTGACTGGATGACGGACGCCCCACGGTTCGCACTCATATAGGGCCCACAAGTTGCTGCGCACAGGGTTAGTGGCATCCGAGGCCTTGAGTACGGCACGGGCCTACCACCACATGGCGCAGACTGGGGTTGCACAGGGTTAGTGGCATCCGAGGCCTGGAGTACGGCATGGGCCTACCACCACGTGGTGCAGACTGGGGTTGCACAGCGTTAATGGCACCAGAGGCCTTGCGGACCTCACAGGCACCCCGCCACGGGACGGTGACTTTGGGTGCACTGAGTCAGTGGCACCTTGAGCTGCTGAGCGGGTGTGCAGCCTGCGATGATGCCCCGTCCCGGCGGTCCGGACAGCTCAGGTTTTGTGTGCCCTGCTGGACCGCAGTGTAGGCCAGAGTCAGCGGGCAGCGCGGACCTACCGCCCCGTGGCATCGCTTCCGGGATGCCAGAGTTGGTGGCACCCATTGGGCTGAGCGGGTGTGCAGCCTGCGATGGTGCCGGGTGCACTGGTATGTCCTCTGCCATGGAGTAATCAAGACCCAGCACCAAACGTGAGATCTGGTGGCATGCGGAGCGGGCTGCATGATGTGGAGGGTGCCATGTCCGCGGGCCCCGGGCTTGTGGCTTGCAGCGGCACGTGGTGGGACCTCCTGGCTACGCGCCGGTGGTGGGAGGTGAGCATTGAGGCCTGGGTGTGCATGGGCGGCACTCTCTCTCTCCCTCTCTTCCTCTCTCTCTCCTCTTCTCTCTCTCTCTCTCTCTCCCTCTCTTCCTCTCTCTCTCCCTCTCTCTTCCTCTCTCTCTCCTCTTCTCTCTCTCTCTCTCTCTCTCCCTCCCTCTCTTCCTCTCTCTCTCCTTCGCTCTCTCTCTCCTTCGCTCTCTCTCTGTCCTCTGATGTGCGCAGGACAAACCTTCTCATCATGTTTTTTGTCTTACAGGCTGTGACCTACTTATTGTCCGGAGGGGAGCGGCCATGTGTCTTCATTTCATTTCGTTGTTCATTTTAATAAAGTTTCATTTGTTGCTTCGAAAGTGAATGTGTGCTGGTCATTTCTGTGACGACACATCCATGTCACCAGTTGTGACTGTGCGGCATCAGGCGGAATATTTTGTACATGTTAGGTGTGGCTGATGTGGCATGTCTTTGGTCGGGGGTGCCAGGGAGGGGTGGTCCTGGGGTGGTGGCGGTGGGTGTTGTGGCCCTCTTGGGTGTCCGGGCCGCATGTGTGGCTCCATGGCATCTGTTGCCCTTCGGATGTGGCCCTGGGCTGTGCTCCCTTTTGTGGTGCCGGCTGCCGTCCGAGTTTACACTAGGTCAGAGCAGGTGTAGATTTCCTGGTGCTAACGCGCCTTATCGCCTGTTTTGTGTTTTTATCGCGGATGTGGCTGGTCGTTGTGAATGTTGAGGTGTGCTGTTGCCTCGGCTTTAGTCACGGGAACGCCTACTCTGCATCTCATTAGCGATATTTGCGAGGGTCCTCTGTGGCAATGTTTTTTGCGGCTGCTATCGCAGGTAAACTGGTGCTGTGGGCTGTTAACACCGGCTTGTGAATGGGGGGGATACATTTATCACGACTTTGGCTGTGATAAAGTGTTGTTAATTCAGCGATAGCTCCTTGTGGATATGCCCCATAGATTCTAGTGTCTGCAGCCAGAGTTTACTAATCTCCACTGGTCAAAAAAAAAGAAGGCTATGGCTAGGTTCAACAGGCACACTCTACCACATTGGCTATAAAAGAGGTTAAAGGTATTTAATTATTCAGAGTCCATATATCTTCTGGTGCTTCAGGAGGAAAAGGAGCCATCCATTCCTTCTCGGATGGACAGAGTCCAGAAGATCAGAATCACAATATCTCCACGCACACAGAAATTCCAAACTGAGGTCGTGATTTCAGAAGTCTTTTTTTATTTAATCATCTTAGACGCGCCCCTTCGCCAACATGTGTTTCATCTTGTGCTGTTTGAATCACAGCGGACTTCTTCAGGGCAAAGCATTCAGTCAAAGTATGATCAAGCAATGATAAGGTTCAATATAAGAGCTGCTGGCGTGAGTTGAGTAATTCTTATGAATGTGAAACCTTACCGTAAATCCAGGGAAGTAAGGATATTTATTGGCGAGTTTGGCCATGGATGTCACATTCATAAGAATTACTCAACTCACCCCAGCAGCTCTTATATTGAACCTTATCATTGCTTCAACGTGATGGCGTTCATGTTGAAGGGAATTAATTGGCTGATGAAGCTGCAAAGGGGGCAGTACGAACTGCTGCCATAGCTGCAATTACTCATTCTAGCGCGAGAATAGACGGAAGCACAATGGTAGATGTCAGTGCTTCACGCAAAAACTGCAAAGCCTTGCCAAAAGGCTTTCCACTCAAGTACTCCTACAAGTTAGATGCAAAAAATATTCTGTATGCTCAAATTCCAGGAGTGGGGGATAGAGTTATACCAAACATGGATCGCAGATTAGGCTTAATTCTAGCTGCACACGAGGGTCTGGATTCTGCACACGCAGGAATTATTGCAACTGTTTCATTACTGAAACAACGCTATTGGTGGCCAGGTTTAACTAAACAGACAAAAGCATTTGTCCTTAAGTGCGACATCTGTCAGCAGATGAAGGGTTCCACCGTAGCACGTCTGGCGCAAACACCACTACTAATTTCAGACAGACCTCTCGCTTGTGTCTATTTGGACCACTGCGGCTCCCTAAAATCTGATGGGGCTTAGAAGTACATCTTGGTTGCAGTGGATTCATGTTCTAGATTCCTGTGGGTTTGGCCTCAGTGCTCGGCTGACGCTCGAACTGTTATAAAAGATTTGCGAGTCTTCAAAGGGACATACGCAGTTGGCACATTACATTCTGACCGTGGCCGTGCGTTTAGCTCTAGGGCTTACAAGGAAGCTATGGGAAGTTTGGGTTTTGTATTGCGGTACTCCTCTCTGTACCATCCCGAGGGAAATTTGGTTGTGGAGAGGAAAAACCGGGACTTAAAGCAATCTTTAACAGCAAGGGTATTAGGTTCGGGTGGTAGTTGGGTCAATCACCTATATGGGGCCCAGATGGCACTAAACAACATGGCAAGAAGTTCCCTAGGAGGTAAGACCCCTTACGAAGTCCTATTTGGGACGAGAATGTGGGTACCTGACCTCGATTGTGGCAGCACAGTGGCAGATGAAAAACAATTTGACATCAATGAACGTTTGGCTGTTTTACCGGAACTCAATGAATTCCGGGCACTACAAAGCAACGTGCAAGTAAAACGCACCGCCACTGGGGAAGTGAAATCAGTCATGGCAAGACCTGCCTGGATCCCACAAGTCGGGGATCTGGTCAGAGAAAAGATTGTGGACAAGATAGAATTTGGGCCATCTTACAGAACGCCTGTACCTGTCCTGGCTGTTGAAGGAATAAGAACAGTACTTCTTCCGCCTCTTGCCAGCATGAGAGAAAAGAGATTTGTCTCCATTGATCTGATCAAACCGCACTATGTGGCCGATCCTGATTAGCAGGCTGCATGGACTCCTGGGTAGCCGCCTCTCTCCTCTTGCTACCATACAGGAGGTTCAGACAGAAAGATTGATAACATTTGAAGATTCTACTCTACACAGTAACGAGGTTACCAACAATGGGATGGAACTCGTCCCTATTGAAATTGAAGAACAACAAGATTCAAATGAAACACAAATATCGATTCGGCCTAACACCGACATCTACATCAATATGCCTCAACTAGAGACATCTGCAAGTTCAACTAAACCTGCTGAGCTGCCAAAGATACATTGAACTGCATCTGGCTACTTCATCGATTTCAACACCTTTTCTCTGGATCCAAGTGAACCTGAGTCTCCGCCAGCTCCAGTTTCCCGTAACAAATGGCTTCATGATTTTTACATCTTTCTGAAGAAGACATACCTACTCTCATCATGGCTACAGCTCTGGATAATAACTGGAATAATGTTCCACCTATTCTGGATAGGTTTAGAAACTGTCTTTTCCTTACTTGTGAAAGGACACTATCTCCCAGAATGCTCTGCAGTATCACAAGTGAACTTGGTATTGAAACCTCATACGTTGTCTCATCATGAACAGAGAGACCTGTCCTATGTGAACATTACAGCAGTTCCAGTTCCTGACAGAATAGTTTAGGATACGGTTTCATATGATGTATTTGGTCCCACTGAACTTTTAAAAATACCACATGTATTAAAAATTTCTTTAAATGATATCATCACCTCAAGTACATATTCTGATGATTGGGATTTTGAAACTGTTAATAATATGTTGTCTGATTTAGAACTGTCTGCAGCATTTTCGAAAAATGAAATGTTTGGCGACTCATCTGACTTTGATACCATGTACTGTTACAAACATTATGGTCATCACTTTCTGCATAGAACAAGTGCACCACATAATGTTTTCACATATCACCAATGGGAACATTGCCCAATGCCACCGAAAGGTAGTTCACAAACGTTTGCACAAAAGTTTGCTTAGTTTTCTGGGTTTAATACATCAGATCCACTCTCATATTATTGTAAGCTTGCACCTACATCTGCAAAGAGAATTATGCTCACTAATATGAAACAGATATACTCTGCATCCTTTATTGCCCAACTGTCTGAACAGGGTTTCGACTTATGGAAAGACACTATAGGCATAAAATCAGTCTGGGGAACTAAGGAATGACAGGTTCAGGGAACTGAGGCACTATTTAGAGCATGCCTTATACCACAACAAATAATTTCCTGAACAACACCGTGCAACAGACTTCCTGTCTTGGGTTAGCCAAGATTAGGGACCTAAATACACCATGTATTCCCTCACCTTCACACTTGGAGGGGTGGCAGAACTCTACAGAGAATGGTGGAAGTACACTAGGCGACATCATACATAACGTTTCACACAATTCAACAGACCCCAATTGGAAAGGATGGTTAGTTTGGCCTATCGACACAAACAGGTGTCAGTCAAGATTACAGGGTACCACCAAAGGGTTTAGTATCCATAGGCCCGATTTACGCTATGTACAACGAGAACACCCGGGGGTGGTGACATCATACAGTGTTGGGAAGTTGTGCCCAGATTGGCTAAAAACCTCAACACTGTCTCAGTTGAAACAATACTTGTCCTTACTCTCGGAAGACATGGATTTAAGGTATTTTTCATTAGGTCCCCGAAAGCCACGTCCGAAATGATTCTTATACGCTGTTTATAATGAAATTTGGAAAATCTCTCAACAGGAAGCTGTGGAGAGATTACGCGAAATTGACAGAATTTACTTAGAAAAGGCTTTGGCTGTTGTTGACAATGGTATGACCACACTAACATCCAGGATTTCTTCACTGGGCAACATTGTATCTTCTGCTATAGATATACTGGAACAAGATCTGTCGATCTTACAACACGGACAATCACAGTTAAGTTCTATTATTTTATTAAGCTGGACGCTGCAATCATTGCGCTCTGGTTTTGTGCCCTGGTGATATATCAACAGTACATCTCTGTTCTCTGCATATAATTTGACGGGAAGGCAGACAACAATGGCACAAAAGGATGCAAAATATACAATGCTGAGCATTGAAAAATTTGACCAAATACCTTTCATTGTGGCAGAGTCACCATTCACTGAATGGTTAATTCATGGCCATATAACATTGCCAATAAGAACTTTCCAGTTTCAATATTGCCTAGAACATCACCAGGTAGGCAGATATGAAGCAATGGGTAGGAAATTCATCCATGAATCTTGGGAATTACCATATAGATTTCGATTCAGGAACGGGGACACTGAAGTGTTTCTCAGCTGTATAGACTGCAAGTGTTCTTTGAGTGGATCTCTAATTTGCCAGGATATCATGCTTCACGGGTCCTGTAATGGTTCAGTAGCCGACTTATCCTGTCATTTGAAAGGTTTCCCAGCTGCCGTGATGAATCCAGTGTTCAGGCTACTCTCAAATGGGAGTTACTTAATGCTGAATGATCAAGGCTGTTGTGGGATGCTTCCAGGCATCGCACATCTTGCCACTTTAAGTTCCAGGGTTACTTGTTGTATGCAAGTATTGTTTCCACCGACCCACACAGTCAGGGAGGTGAATGTTTCCTTTATACGGTTTGATACACTGAGCCGAATGAAAGCCATGCTTTTACAGAAGGAGGTGCCCTTAACATCAGCTCAAGAGACTTTTGATCTCCAGGTTGCAAGGTCCTCAGCTGATATACAGGCGCTGGTACGAACCAATTGCCCTTTCCATTTTGGAGAAATGGTACAACGTATCTTTAACATGTCTGATGCGAAGGGTATAGTACACCTATTTGAGACCTTAGGTTCTGGACTGTTAGGCACCTTTCAGACAGTCTTCGGAGTGATTCCAGCCTTCATACACTCCATCTTTGGAAGCATTTTTGGAGGCTTCCACTGATCTTGCTACTGATAGTGGGTATCCTGACTTTTATTTTTCTGCTACGTAATGGACATCCCAGTCACCAAGGAAATGGAAAAAGCGCTCTTGGAGCAACGTTACCGTAATTGCATGGTTCTCCATCTTGTCACACCTCAGCTTCGGGAGCTAAGAGAGTCTTGGTTCCTATCGTTTTGACCAGTCTGGATTGACTGTGTTTAGCCTGTCCTCCGCTAATTGTTCTGCAGCTATGAATGCATGTTGGACCTCTGTCTAACACTTCCATCGGTTGCGCCACCGGACGTAGAAGCATTTCTGAACCCGTTAACGGCCCACATACTGCAGTGTCCCCAGCGTATTCCAATGTTGATGTCGGCCTTCTTGGAGCCACCATGGGATGGTTCAGCTCCTGTTGGTATGGATACCGGCTCTGCTACAGGCACACAGGCTTTTATATGTTACAAATGCTTCCCCAACATCGGCTGTGGGAACTGAGGAAGATCATCTGTGCTCAATTGACCTGACCAGCGAGGTGTTACAGGGACCGTCGTCTGCAAAGGCTAGCAGCAGTGATGTTGCGTCTCCCACACAGGACACATAAACATTTGGCTCTCCGTGTGCTGTGACAAATTCAGCCTTTTCCAAAACAACTGAAATTGGAATTTTAAACAACATTTTTTACCTCTCTTTTTTACTTTTACTGAGGCACCATGGCTTTCAGACGTACTCAGTGGCTCAGACTATATATGTCAACACATTTTAAAGGACTTTTAGAGTTTATTTTTTAGAGATTTTATGATTTTTAAAAAAAATTTAAACACCTTTTAACAATGTTAAATGCTTGATTAGAAGGACATTCCCTTTTAGTATGTCGTCCGGTCGTATGAGGAGTGGGTGTTTTGTTTCATAGGGTACCCCAATATAGGCTTGAGTAGTCCCCTAACCCTTCACCTACATTTACCGTACCATTACACTACATAATGGGTTTTTGGTATTGACCTTTTACCTAGTTAAGCGCTGCATAAATGTCGTATGGTTTTCCACGAAAACTAGCTACATTAATTATGCATGAGGATTCTCATAATCACAGCAGGATTACCATCTTTTGCATAATAACTGTGTATAAGGGTCATCCCTTCCGTCATCCTCGGCCGACATGACACAGCAAGGTAGAATCCCCTGAAGGTACCTTTTGGGTATATGTACACCATATCTTTGCTGGGACAGGCAGAGGAGAAAGACTCCCATGCTGACACACTATCGCAAGTCGCTGAGGTTCCTGCACGCAGACACTCCAGCTAGCAATGGTCTGACATCACTCGTGGGGGTGTCCATCTTGAGACCAAGACAGGGTCCAACAGTCTCTCACTTCAGGTAATGGGGTTGGATTCAGCCTAGGGGGGTTCTTGGCTCTACACCTACATACATGCTAGGTACACTTAGGTACATTTAGTTAGGGTTGCATCGTAGGAGTACACATTATTACTGTCATGTATTTATATGCTTGCATATATTCATTGTTTTAGCACTATGGTAGAAATCTACCATCTGTTTACTCTATTGGTGCTCAATATGGTTTATATCTGTTTCTTTCTTATGGTTGTTACAGCACACCTATTTTACACTAGAATGACACTGGTTCAATAAATGCTTATTGAAAACGTCCTCACCATTTGTTCTATGTATCTCTTTGAGACAAAGCAAACACCAGTGACTGAGCGAAAAATACTGTACTGTTTCCACAATCCCTGATGGGACAGGGTTGTCATGTTCGATAGTTGCCAAGAACTATTCTCTCCTTGGTAAGCGGAGTTTACAGTGGCACTGTGAGCTAGCTGGTATACAGGCGAACATACACAGTGGG
This sequence comes from Calotriton arnoldi, assembly GCA_963921515.1. NCBI lineage: Eukaryota > Metazoa > Chordata > Amphibia > Caudata > Salamandridae > Calotriton > Calotriton arnoldi. The sequence continues at coordinate 794,740 of CAWUFW010008844.1, forward strand.
GGGGTCTGGAATCAGTCTGGACACCAATCCCACAGTTTATGTTGTCTAAACGCGCAGATCCTAAATAGATTTATAGGAACTACACAACAGTACATGCCAAAAGATTAAGGCCTAAGTCATTTAGCATCTCGCGTTTCCCCTAAGGGATATGGGTCTCCGGCAAACAAACTATGTCTGTTCGCATTGCTTTTAAGCTTAAGGCCGTTCTCTTTCTTTTCCCCCTATCGTTAAGACCACAGATATTAACTGTGCAAATTTGCATCTTATGCTCCATTTATATATGTAGCCTCTTTTTTCCTAGTTGCTACTTGACCCATCTGATGTGAAGGGACTTCTTAGGAAGACTTCACACGCTGACAACTTTTATGAATCTTGCCTTTGGAAATTCTAAATAGGAATGTTGCGCTAGTTGTAGTGTAGGGCTAGACTAATGCACCTACGAACCTCCAATGAAGGGGAATCTCAACATTGGTACAATTATTTTCTGTGTTCTGGTCCTCGTTTTTATTGTTCTGTGAATGCTGCACCACCTCAACTTCAGCCGTAGGTTCGGCTTTGTATTAGTTCCAATGTATTTCTACACCCTCATCTTGAGGTGTTTGTACGTCCAACTGTTCATGGCTTTGCGATAAATTAACTAAACCAAATCGGGAGTCTGTGATTCTTCGGAGTCATAGTTCATTGAAACTGAAATGATTGAATGACTAACGATTTCTCTCCCCTCCTTGATTTCATGCTGTTAAAAAGAGTCATCGACCAGGGGTTCCAGAGCAGATCTAGAACGTGGAACCCGGCTCCTTCAGTTGGTAGCAGTGTACGATGGTTTTCACAGGAAGCGGGGGGAGAATTTAGAAAACTCTAGAAAAGACATAGAGACCCAAAATAGAGCCCAATGATCGAGAGCAGAGAATGACGGACTTTGGCGGAGACCGACGGAGATTGATGGTGTGGCGAGAACAGCTGCGATTGGAGGAGTCAGTATCAATAGGGATGCGTTGTGCATTAGATTGCGGGAGTGTGTTGATTGTATGATGTCTGGCGGAGTTTGTGTGAAAGTCAAGTGAATGTGGTTTCCAGCCGGACGTGGTCCAAGGTTTGTGCTTTGAGTTTCAGGCCCAAAGTGGCCTAAAATCCCGGGGTATATTAAGTGGTGTAGAAGACACTGATTTGTTGTGATTGCCTGACCGCAGGTTTGAGGAGATGTCGTGAGACATCATCGGCAATTCCCCCTAAGACAGGGAACTTTGTGTGAATGGGACGCGTGAGAATCGTATGGTAAACCTTGTGTACAGGGGCAGACTATATTGATTCAGGTGACCAGCGCAGGTCAAGGGTCGCTGTGTGTGGATGTTCTTGAGTGTTAGAATTCTATTGATCTTTTAGGAAGGCAGACAATTACAGAGTTGTGATTGTGTGAGTGAAACGGAACGGAGAACTTGTGAAGGAGGGTGAGCCGCTGCGAGGAGGAAAAAGGGACATCAGAGTGTGCTGCGCTGCGATAGGTCGGTTGGTGTAACGCCGCACTGGGACTGGTTGGTAGCCATCAGGAAGTTGTGACTGTGAAAATCTTGATCTGTCGAAGATAAAATTTCATTTAATCATGCATGTTTTAGGGTGTTACGGGTCTCGGAAGGGGAGATAGGGGAGTGGCTACTCGAGTGGGCGAGGAAGCACTGCCAGAGGATACTCCAGCACACTATATGGCAACAAATGTAGGACTCCATACTATAGTTTAAGTATTTTGGCTTCAAAATTGGCACAAAATCACTGAAAAGGAGGGATATTTGTCTTTTCCGCGTTATGCTTCATTTTGATTGGAGGTGTTGTATCAGTTGAGGGGAGTGATGTCTTCATTGCAGCCTCCACCCAGCCCAACACAGTTTGAGGCATTAGATGCATGGATGAAAGCAGCTCAGGCAAAGAACAGGGAAAGATTTCATGGGAATATGAAAAAGGCAATGAAGGCATACCAGGATGCACGATGGGATGCACCACTTAAAAGATGGAGAGTAAGCACCATTCAGGGAGAGAGATGTACCCAATGGTGGTGAGAGAAGGAGTGGAGGGGAAAATGGAATGATGAGAGTGATACCGACGACAGCCTGTTAGACAGATTCTTGTCAGAGCGTCCTCCACCTTACAATCCACATTCAGAGGAAGGAAGGTGAGAACTGGCAAATGCAGCGAATATGGAAAGAGTGGTAACAGCACAGACAGGCCCTAGTGCAGGGGTAGTGGGAAGGATTTCAACAGGAGTAGAAGGTACAGGGATACCGGCATTAGGAGGTACAGAATCGAGTGGAGTCAATGCTGCTTTACGGTTTGCCGGAAGCCCTTAAGGTACTGCTCACCATAGGACCTGTAGTCTCTGTGTACGACCCGAGTTAAGTGGAAAACACTACTCAGCAATAATCAGGGTTGGAAGAAAGTGTCAGCTCAGGGGGAAATGTGACCATGATCGGGAACAATCCGTTTCTGGTGCCTATTGCGGCTAGTGCCCCGTTGCCAGCAACCGCAGATCCTTCGATAGTACATGTTGGGTCTAATACCATACGGTCTGTGTCATTAGCGAACTCAAACTCAGATCTGAGAATGTGGAAAGCTCCAGTCAGGGGACCCATGAGAAGGATACCAGAAGTAGTCGCAGGTCAGGGAACCTCAGGAAATCAGCATGTCTTGCAGACCCCAACTTCAGAGAATTGGGAAAAAAGTTGGAGCGGTGATAGAGAAGGATTAAGTAGCATGTTGAGTCAGTGTACAATCAAGGCTGCAGTGAAGGCAAAATTGCTAGATGTAGTGAGGTTGAAGACTGAGGTGGATGAAATAATTAGTGGGAATTTGCCTTTGGAAAGGGTAGAAATTTATGGAAAGGATGAGCTATTGTTTGTGGTGAAGGAAGTCACCCGTAAAGCGAGATGAGCGCATGAGAAATTGACAGAATTGGCCCAAAGTATGATGTAGATCTGTCCAAAATGAAAATGTTACAGGGAAACCATAGGCTGAATTATAGCAATCAAGAACTGGAAGAGAAAAGGGTAACCAGCTTGAAAACACACATTCGAGAGTTAATCATAGGGATAAGTGCATGGAGCATGCTTGACAAATGGTAGGAAAGATGGTCAAAGAAAAAGAGTGTCAGGAAGGTGACGGGAGAAATGCCACCTCCAGGAGGGGGAACACCAGGAGTTGAGGCATACCCACTGCGAAAAGTGCCTAGTGGAGGGTATGTGCATGTGCCTTGGAGCAGGGGTGAATTGGCAGCGTTCACAAAGGATTTTCCTCGACTGAGGGAGAAACCTGCTGAATGGTATAAGCAAATTGTGGTAATCACTCCAGGCTGGTTGAGATGTTTTAGGAGTATTTATTGTAGATCAATAGTACAGCAGTAATACAGCCCCACCAGGAGCAGCCAGCAAGGCACTCAGCCCTTCTCCAACTGAAGTTTCCAGAGACCAACATTCCATATTACATCATCTCCACAGTGTTCCACTGGTGGAGCAGTGGATGACATGAACAGCACTATAACCAAGATACTACATATCCTCCTTTCTTCCAGAAGGAAAACAGAAAAGAGGAATAAAGAATCAGATGTAGAAGCTGGAAGAACAAAATAGAGAGGAGAGAACTAGGGAGAAACAGGGCAGAGGTAGAGAGAAAGAAAACAACCAAGAATCTGAGGAAAAAGATAAAAATAATCCATAAACCATCCTCCCTTCTCTATATAACCAAAGAAAAGAAAGAGAAAGATGGAAACCATCAATGACTACCCTCTGCACACCCACTGGCCAGGTAAGTATGCGAGAGGGCAACCCACATCAGAAGGAAAGAAGATGACAGAGAAGAAGAGAAATACCTTATATAACTCATACTTCTCCATAATATAATAAACATTTGAGTTAAAAAAAAATAGAAAAGTACTGGGCTACAGTGTTGAGAATGAAAAGGAAAACAGAGTTGAGAGAAAAACACCCAGTCTAACGTGAACCAATGCACTATAGTAAATGGACAAGAACCAAACTATACACCCATGTTGGTAACAATGTGAACGTGCAGAGGCAACCACAAGAGAGGTCTATACATTGCACTAAGTAGTGAAGGTGTAAGACCGTGAAATATACCTCAACTGGAGGTCTATTGATATGCACAAGGAAAAGGGAAAAACCCAAAAACACACCTCGCGGAGAGGTCAAGAAATGTGCATGTATGTGCGGGACAACAGTCCGCGCAACACCTCGTGTGATTGAGAATGCGGGACAGAAGCCTCGCAACATGTGAAACTTGAGGTAAAAGTGTGCACTGAAACAAAAGAGACATACCTCATAGAGAGGTCAATGTTGTGCACAAGAGTAGCGGGAATACAACCCACGTGAAACACCCCGTGAAGAGGTATCAACAATGTGTACTGTAACAAAAGACACATACCTCGTGGAGAGGTCAACGTTGTGCACTAGAGTAGCGGGAATACAACCCACGTGAAACACCTCGTGAAGAGGTAAAAACATTGTGCACTGTAACAAATGGGCAAAGGACCCATAAAAAAAACCTTAGACACCCTATGTAGAGTAAAATGTAAACGTAAACCAGGACTGAAACCTAGACATTGTGCACTGTGTGAAGGTAAAATATATTGTGCACCGTACAACACTAAAATTATTGTGCACCAGCAAAATTTTAAATGTACTGTAAAACAACACAGCAAGCTAATAGTATGAAAACTGACAAAGGTGTGCCTGTCACCGAGATAATGAGACAGGCGTTCAACATTTCATGGAGACATGCCATCGGAAAGAACTATGCAGCAGAAACAATGCCCACTGAAGACTAAGAACATCAGGGCTTGAAAAAAAACAGAGTAATTGGCAGCAGATCAAAGTACTTAACAGTGGATCAAATTGCTAGGCAGCAGACATCATGCCCACAGAAGATGGGAAGGACTTTCAACCCAAACGTTGAAGCTGAAACAAAGCATAAATGCAAAGTCCTGTGACGAATGTCCGGTGACATGAAGGAAGAACTCACTACCCGAGCGTTGAACTTGAAAAGGAGCACACTTCATGTTGAAAAGGAAGTCCTGACATCGCGACGCTGCTAATGACGAGCCGTCCTTAAAACAAAACTTTATTCGTTGAACGATGGTTGGCAGGTTACTGGAGGGCACATTAAACTTCCAATAATAAAGGATGCAGAAAGCATTGATCCGCCAATTCCAAGATGGCGGGACGCACAGGAGACACATGCCGAGTGGCTCACGGCGCACTCCTGCTGCCAAACGTCCATAGGCAGCATTGAAGACCAGGAAAGCCCAAGACGTCATGGAAGGCTCAGGAGAAGCTCCGTGCGGCATCATGGTCAAGGTAAGTTGCGCGAGCCAAATTTTGAATTTAAAACAAAGCGCAACTGTCATGATTCACAGTCCACATAGCAGAGTAGAAACCATTGAAATGAACAAAGTCAAACTCCACCATGGTCACAGTGTCGCTCTCCTCTCCAGCGGGCAGGGAGACTCGGTAATCAAAATCAATTCCAGCTCTGACCACACTCAAAGCGGGGCCCAGAAAATAATTAAAAAGACTTACCCCCACAAGTCCAATTAAGCACTGAGCTCCGTGAATGGAAGCGACAGTTTCTGTGAGCGTCGCTGTGCGCATAGTGCAGTAGACATAGGAAGACATTATGAATGAGTAGACTTTCTTTGTAGGCGCAGGACTCTCTGTGCAGTCAGCTCCACTGTAGCCAGAAAACAGGCAGCCACATGTAAAGTTACATGTCACACTTTGCGCAGCCTTGTTTGTTGATACGCTTGAGCTGCATTTGAGGCAGGAGCTGGCACTGTAAATCCTTGTTCCTTGCATGTTGAGACGCTGTGGAGGCAACACAAACTAGCTTTTGAGACGCTGTAGGGACACCAAGAACAGACCTTTTGAGATGCTGTAGGAACAGCAGGCAGAGACTTGAGCTGCGTAGAGACTGGAACTGGCACATTTGCGTAGAGGGCGACCGATGGGAGGTCACTGGTGGGGCTGATGTGTAGCCAGTAGTTCAGTAAGTGCAGCTGTAGACAGAAGAGTTGCTTCAGCTTGAGAGTAGGTCCTCAGATACTCCAGACTTGAAATTGAAGGCCTCAGAGGTAGCACACGCAGATTCTTTGCTTCAACTCGTCGCCATAAAATTGTGGTAATCACTCCAGGCTGGTTGAGATGTTTTAGGAGTATTTATTGTAGATCAATAGTACAGCAGTAATACAGCCCCACCAGGAGCAGCCAGCAAGGCGCTCAGCCCTTCTCCAACTGAAGTTTCCAGAGACCAACATTCCATATTACATCATCTCCACAGTGTTCCACTGGTGGAGCAGTGGATGACATGAACAGCACTATAACCAAGATACTACACAAGTTGATTGCTTTGTAAAGATTTCGAAGGTCTTGTGGATTCACCTGAATACATTGTTTGATATTGTGGTTCCTAATGACTTACGGTCTGCTTGTAAAATTGCTATTGATTGGCCTTCTACCAAACCAGATAGAGATCCCATAACTCATGGTCCTTCACCTTTGGTCGTGAAAAAGTTTGAACAAGTGATTACCTGGTTACAGTCCAAAATAGCCCCACAAGATATTGATTGGGTTAAGATCGATCGAATGATCCAGGAGCCCAAAGAATCAGTACATGCTGACAATGAACGGCTCTTGCAAGCCTTCAAGCAATACAGCGGGTTAGATACTCTTGATCCTAAAGACATGGGTCAGTTTGTTTCCAAATTCGTGCTAGGACTGAGACCGGAAATTAGTGTTATGACTCAACAGCATTTAGTCTGCTGGCAGAACAAGTCTGTGGTTGAAATTCTAAGGTATGCCAGATATTGCAATGATGAGGGGGATTCCAAGCACAGGAGAATAAAGGACAAGTTGATGTTGGTCCAGATGAAAAATGCGAACAGAGTAGATCAGGCACAGACTAATGGGGGAACCTTAGGTCGCAATCAGGGAAACAATCAAGGAGGGGTTCAAAATGTTCCGAACAATGCTGGACAGGGAAAAGGGAAAGGTACAGACCCCAAGACAGGTACAGACATTAATACTCTAAAGACAACGACTGCTTGTCATTATAGTCACAAAATCGGGCATTGGAAGCGCGAGTGTAGAGCAAACCCAGCAAATCAGTTGCAAGAGGGAGAGATCGTACAGATGCCCAATGTAATAAACACTGTGATTACACCCAGATTTTGCAATGGGGGAGGTAAGAACCAGCTAGTGCAAGTACCCCAACCTCCGAGACTCCTGCAGAGTAACCAAGTGTATCACCAAATGCCCTTCATAGAAACTCTAGATGGATTCAATCAGGACCTGTCACAATGACAGTGCCTGAGGGGGAGGAAGACTATACCCTTGGAGCAGTCTTAGAGGTTGACCAGAGTGGACAGTATTTAGAGGCTGACGTAGGTGGTCATCCCATTACATTCTTGATTGACACTGGTGCTATCCGTTCTACTGTGAGATCTGCAGTACTTCCCAACTAACCCCTCTAGGGACAATCGATCCAAGTTGTAGGAGTTGCCAAAAGGAGAATGACCAATCCATTGACAGAAGAGATACCTGTGAAAATAGGAACTTTTCGGGCTCGAGACCAATTTGTGGTGTGTGATTCAAGTCCAGTCTGCTTGCTAGGACGCGATCTTTTGCGCAAACTGAATTTTACTATCTATTGCACACCCAAGGGATTAGAACTACAGACTAATGATGATGACATTGCATTCAAATTGTCAAATAAGAACCACTGTGTAGATATGTTTCCTGTCCTGACAGTGGAAGACATGCCACTAAATCTGAGAGACACTGTTTCTCCAGTATTGTGGGACTTCACAGGGTAAGAAATAGGACTGATTCGAGGAGTCAAGCCATTTCGTATACAGATCAAGCCAGACGCAGAATTTCCAAGAACGCCCCAATACAACCTGACCCCGGAAACATTGGCAGGGATTACACCTGTGATCGATTCCATGATTTCGCAGGGCATCCTGAAAGAGATAATATGAAGTCCATGCAATTCACCCATAATGGAGTTGCAGAAGCCAAGCAGTAAATATCGCATAGTTCAGGATTTGAGGAAAATCAATATGATTGTGATTCCATGTTGTCCTATGGTACCGAATCCATCTGTGATCCTGTTTCAGATTCCTTGCGAGGCTGAATGGTTTACTGTGATTGACTTGTGTCAAGTGTTTTTCTCTATTCCATTGCATGAGGAAAGCCAATTTTTATTTGCTTTCCGGCTGGAGAATCATGTTTTAAAAATGGTGTTGTATCCCACAAGGGTATACTGATAGTCCATCTATCTTTAACCAGATTTTGAAAAAGAAACTTGAGAACTTGGTGCTGCCACAGAATTCAGTGCTTGTGCAGTACATTGACGAACTCTTGATCGCATCTGAGACAGAAGAGGCTTGTAGGGATGATACCATTGCTCTATTGAACCACTTGGCAGAAAATGGACACAAGGTGTCACCGAGCAAGCTTCAGTACTGCTTGACTGAAGTTCATTATTTGGGTCAACACATTGAAAAAGGCAAGAGAAAGGTATCACCAGACCGCATCTAGGCGATCATGAGAATGAATACGCCTACCACACAGAACTAAGTCAGGATATTTCTGGGAATGGTTGGCTACTGCCGACAATGGATTCAAAATTTCTTGTTAAAAGCGAAGCCCTTACAGAGACTGACACACAAGGATGTGAGTGATCCAGTACCCTGGGATAACGATTGCCTAGTCGCCTTCTTGGAGCTGAGAGAAAGCATATGTCACACTCCAGCTCTGGGAATTCCTGATTACAACAAAGTATTTTCACTATCCTTCTGCGAGAGGGAGGGTTCTGCTCTATCTGTACTCACCCAGACGCATGGGGGAGTCCGCAGACCAATGGTCTATATCTCAGCTACATTAGATCCTGTAGCTTCATCGTTGCCCGGATGTCTCAGGTCCGTTGCTGCAACATATGTCCGCATTGAGGGGTGTGAAAATATTGTGATGGGTCATCCTCTTACTGTTTACGTTCCACACTCAGTTGAGCTCCTGATTACGAGAACCAAAACACAGCATTTGACGAACAACAGGCTTACCAGATATGAGCAAATCCTGTTGGCCGCAGAGAACATCACCTTAAAGAGGTGCTTTGTGTTAAATCCTGCTACTTTGATGCCTATTTCAAATGTTGATGGGGAAGATTGTGTGGACCATGACTGTCTGGATGTGACTGAAATTTGCACCAAACCGAGACCCGCCATTGTTGATGAACCACTGCCTGATTCTGATCAAGTCCTTTTTGTTGATGGTTCATGCTTAAGAGACAATGACGGTTGCCTAAAAGCAGCTTTTGGTGTATGTACCATTTATGGAGTTGTGAAAGCTGCTTGTTTACAGGGAGTATACTCCGCACAAGTGGCTGAAATCATTGCCTTGACCAATGCATGTCTTGCTTCCGATCAAACCTGAGTCACCATGATAGCCAGTACGGTTTCGGTGTGGTTCATGACTTCGGCCAGCTATGGTCACAGAGGGGGTTCTTAACGTCATCAGTATCTCCCATTAGAAATGGGGAATATGTGAGACAACTGTTGGAAGCCTTACAACTCCCTCAGTTACTCGTAGATGGAGAAATGGTCTCGATAATACCTATGGTGATGCAAAACTATGTTTCTTTAGACATGTTATTGGCAAAGGAGGGGGGAGTCTGTAAAATGCTGAGGGTTCAACAGTGCTGTACTTATATCCCAGACCATAGTAAAGATCTGAGGAAGTATATAAGTAACATCACTGAGATACATGATTTGGCAACTGAGGGAATCTGGACGAAGGAAGTGGCGGTAGTGAAATGCGCTGCCCATGGGAAAGGGGAAGATTTTGTGACCGTTGGAAACCGATATGCGGACGAAGTCGCCCGCTTCTGTGCAACTCATGCATGTATTTTTAATGGGGAATATTCAGGTGAGAGCACAGAAAGAGCAGAGCTCGGCATAATGCTAGCCATAGCAGATACCTGGGATGATGTCATGCGTCTGCAACGAGAAGTGTCAGATCAAGAACAGGCTGGTTGGATCAGAGCAGGTTGTGAAAATTTAGAAGATGGCATTTGGGTTTCAACAGATGGTAGAGCAGTTTTGCCAGATTGTTTACTGAATCCTATGGTGAGACAGATTCATGGAGCAGTTCATATTGGGAGAGATGCAATGGTGTGAGTGTTCAGACAAATGTGGTTTAACCCAAGGTTTTGTGTGATTGCTGATGCAGTGTACCATTGATGTGTCACGTGCCAACAGATGAATGCTGGAAAGAAAACTGTGGTTGTTTTGAGTCACATTCGACGACAACCGAATACAGCTAGACTGCGTGGAGCTGCCCAGGTACAATGGCTTGAGATACATTCTGGTTGTAGTGTGCATCTTTTCACTGTGGGTTGAAGCATATCCGACTAGAAGGTGTGATAGCCTTACAGTAGCTAAGTTATTGTTGAGGGATCTTATCCCTTGGTTCTGGTTTTCAACTACATTGGAGCTCACTTCCATAGTGAGATCATGAAGCTGTTGTGCACTGCCTTGAATATCGACCAAAGAATACACTGTAGTTACAGGCCAGAGGCATCAGAAATGGTGGAGCAAATAAATGGGACACTAAAGATGAGAATAGCATAGGTGTGCTCCTCGATGTCTCTGAACTGGCCTGATGCGTTGCCTTTGGTGTTGATGAGTTTGCGAAGCATACCAGACAGGAGGACTGGGTTATCCCCTCATGAGATCCTCATGGGGAGGGCGATGTGCTTGCCTGCAGTGCCATCCACAGCACTAACTAACATCACAGATGATTTGGCTCTTGACTATTGCAACAGATTGGTTGATGTGGTTCGTTCTGTGTCTCACCAGGTTGAAGCTGCGACTGCACCGACCTCGAAAGACCTCTGCCATGACTTGGGCCCAGGGGTGCTGGGTACTGGTCCGAAAGCACGTGAGGAGGAACTGACTTGATGCACGTTGGCGAGGTCTCTACCAGGTGATTTTGGTGATGAACACTGCTGTGAAGTGTGGAGGTTTGCCGAACTGGATACACACCTCCCACACCCGTAATCTTTCAGGACCCTCGGAAGAAACAGCTCCTCTCCCTGAAGCGACTCCAGTTGTGGTTGCCAGACCACCGGGGAGGGAAAGCCAACTGTAAGGGTTGTTAACTTAGAACCTTAAAACGTGAACTGTAATAACATGAAGGGTGACGTGTTAGGGATACTGTCTGTGTTAACATGAAGAAATTAACATTGCAACTACGTGTGTTTAGTTGAAGACATTAATGTGCAGAATTCGTACAAGTCGCTGACAAATATTTACACAATTGATGAGCTATGTAACGTGTTAATTTAGATATGCTCAGTAAATAATGTTCATTTTACATGTGGAGTTTCATGAGGCCTTTGTTGGCTGATTTCTGTAGGCCTGAATTGCATTTTTCTCCTGGAAGCTCTCGCATTAGACTTATTAGTGAATTTCATGTGCATGTTGGATTTGTTCTTTCTCACATTTCTGTTGCAGGTGGAGAATTCATCCTTGTTAGCTAGAATAATGTCTTTGTTTTAGGAGTTAGGCATAGGGAGAAGAGGATACATTGAGAGGAGAGGAGTTGGCCTAATGGCTAGGGCGGTCGACCTTGAATCTGAGGAACTGGGTTCGAGTCTCGTCAATGACGCTGAACATCCTGTGATTTTGGGCAAATCACTTAATCTCCCTGTGCCTAACAAAAATGAATGTGTCCTCATGTAATGCAACTGGTGCTATGTAAATCGCTCTGATACCCGATTCGGGTCAAAATAAAACTCTGTAAAATAAAATAAATAAATTTAAAAACAAATAATTGAACATTGATATTGATAATAAAGAACTGTTGTACTTTCTCATCAGAGCAAGCCTGGGAATTAAGGTCATCTTGCAGAGGCCTGTGAGCATCGCTACCATGTGGAAAACTACCTACGAGGAGGTGGCTTAACTGGATGGTGTGATGCTGCAATGCATCTTGGGATACTACCTGCAAAGTGAAGTTAGGGACAGGCTCCGGGGACTTCTACCTTGCCTTGAGAAAGAGTATCTTAGAACGAGCTCTGTAGCTGCATGCTACTTGACCCATCTGATGTGAAGGGACTTCTTAAGAAGACTTCACACGCTGACACCTTTTATGAATCTTGCCTTGGGAAATGCTACATAGGGATGTCACACTAGTTGGAGTGAAGGGATAGACTAATGCTTTACACCTATGAACCTCCAATGAAGGAGAATCTCAACGTTGGTGCAATTATTTTCTGTGTTCTGGTCCTCGAATTGATTATTCTATGCATGCTGCACTGCGTCAACTTCACCCGTAAGTTTGGCTTTGCATTAGTTCCAATGTATTTCTACACCCCCATCTTGTGGTGTTTGTACATCCAACTGTTCTTGGCTTTGTAATAAATTAATTAAACCTAATTGGGAGTCTGTGATTCTTCTGAGTCATAGTTCATTGGAACTGTAATGATTGAATGACTAACGACGTCTCTCCCCTCCTTGCTTTCCTGGTGATAAAAAGAGTCATCGACCAGGGGTTCCAGAGCAGATCTAGAACGTGCAACCCGGCTCCTTCAGTATGTAGAGGTGAATTTAAGACCAGTAAGTCTATGGCTACATATTTATACTTACTTTAAAAAAAATAAAAGTGGGACATACTAAATAGTAAGAAAAAGTGTGTCTGCACAGCAAAACCTTGCTAAAAGTTGTTTGTTACTGTCTCAGCCAAATTACATTTTCCATGAACAGGCCTAGCAGTGAATAAAACTTTACATTTCAGTCTCAGAACAGATTTGAAGTTTGACTGATTTCACATTTTTACAAAAACTAGTTCAATGGTAGTAGTGGATATTTTAAATATGTAGTGAAAAAAGTAATTAGAAAAGAGTACTTTGCCTCATTGATTGATTTTTATGGACAAGAAAAGTAACACATTCCAATGGTGAAAACTTTGACAGGTGTGGACCACTAGAATTACTCAATCCTTGCTTCTCTGTAGTCACTTTGAAGTCTTGCCTAGTTCCAGTCTACACCAGCCATTGACTCTGATCGATGCTTTGTGTTTCCCTGATGATTTTTACCGTAAAACTTTAAAACTCCATATCCCCTGTCCCCCTTATCCGATTTTAACAAGTTTTGTGCATTTTTGTTCACTCATTGGGGTATATTCACAAGAACGTGCGATAAACATCACCATAATAGCTTACCGCAACTCCTCACATCGCAGTCCATCGTGGGAAAATAACGCCATGTCAACGTGGCATTCACAACACGGCGATTCCGTGCGATATTCGCACGATAACGCGTCAAATGTCCGCGAAACAACTACCGCGACGGCGATATAAATCCAAACCATAACGCGAAAAAAGCTGGGATGCGCCCAATGGCGATGAAACAACCGTGATAACCAGCAGGAGGCCAGCAATACCCACGCACCATGCGTGAAGAGGCGCCATAAAAGCACCCAGAAATACACACCAACAAGTAAACGAACTACGGAGCACCATGGAAGCACCTGGCCCGAGTGCTGATGCCAACTCGAACCTCACAAGCACAACAGAGGACCAGCCCGGAACCCCGGGTCGGGGAAGGGAAAGGAGAAGAGGAAGAGGAAGACGGGGCCCCACACCGCAGGAAAACCTGATTCACCGCACGGTGTGGACAGAACACCACCAACAACTGTCCGTCACCACCACCGTGTCATTGGCAAGACAAATGGAAAAATGGCAGTCCAATGAGATGACTGCAGAGGACTGAACTAGCTGTGGGCACATCACCCATGAACAACATACTCGCAACCCCCCAACGTAGCCCCACGTCCATGTAGGAAAGAGGTCTGTGTGAACAGTTGTCAAAGTCGGTAACAGGCCTGAAGGTGTGTCCACCATCACATGTGACAACAGTACCTACCGTCGCATACCCACCCACACCCACCTGGGCGGACACAGACTGTCCAGAACGATCACAGTGACCCACATGCCATGAAATCCGACCCCATACCCACAATGGTGACGTCACGGAGCTGCACAGGCCTACCAGCAACTATCCCAAACCACAAAGTCTGGCGCACAGAGGTGGACCTGCCAATAGGGACTCACCCCTAACTAAAAAGCGTCATCCAGTCCCACCCTGTGTACGGACAATGCCCAATGAGGCACACGAATTGGCATCCTACCCAACACCCATCACAGTTGAACACAAGTGTGGCAGCGCAGACTTTATTGGCATGTGCGTTGAACTACGGGCAAGACAAGGGCCACAACATGCAGAGCAAGGCATCAGACAATCACAGGCAGCATAGGAATGCAGCCATGTCCACTGTTGTTGTGGGAAATGTGGACTCATCACCAGAATGCAACAAGGTGTTGGGACCTGTGCCATGGGTTACCATCAGTCGTGGCTGCTGGAACGTCATTAGTCGTCCATGGAAGCGAGCGCAGCTTCCTGTGCAATCAGTTCCAGGAGTACGTCGTTGTCGAGCTCAAGGAACACGAGGGCGAGCCAATCCATCAACTGGTCCGGACAGATGTGCTCCGTCCACGCCGTCTCACCAATCCGCAGAACAGCCCAATAGGGGGGCGCCTCAATGTGGTCACTGCACACGAGGAATCGTGCAAACTCCCATGTCCAACTGCCAGCACATATGCCAAACATCCAGGCATCCCATGAACGGGAATCACGGTTACACTCCTGGTCATGGGCCTACAGGGGGCGCACACACAAGACATAATCCAGTTCAGCTACCGTTGCATTGGATAGGCAGACATCCATGGGCCACTCGAATATACATGTTCGACAGTGGAACCAGGGCTGGACGCAGGTGACGTACGCAAGACGGAAGCTCAGACGGTAACTGATGCGCAACACTGCAAGTGGCAGGGCCCCGAACATTTGCAGCATACGGGCACGGTACAGTCCCACGTGACTGGCGTTGTGCATGTGCCCGTGATGTTCGGCCATTGCAGTGGTGGCACTCGTAGAACCGCCACTACACTGACCTGCCACAGCTCGGAGCAATGAGTATGGGTGTGCGATGTCAAGATGTATGTGCTGTTGTGTACGTGAGTGTGAAGGCCATTCCATGCAGGAGTACCCCGTGCAAGGGCCTCTGTGTGTGGGGTGTGGATACGTTGGTCCTTCATCATCGCTGTGTGAAGTGTGGGAGTCGTCTACATCTGCTAGGATATCTCACCCAGGGGGTGTTTGCTGCATGCTGTATCCAAGGTCAGTGGTGCAGATGCCCATCCGCCTCCTGTGTGGTGACAAAGGAGCATTCATCCCTGATGTCAGTCTGACTACTGCTTGCAACGTGGAAATGTGATGTGGTCTACACGCTGCAATTGAGGCTAGGCCTTAGGCCCATGGCGCACCAAGAACCATACACACGGCAGTTGGCATACATGAGCCAAGAGCCCGAGCGGACTTGCGCACCTTGTACATTCACACGTGCGCGTGCGCCCTCCGGCTGCATGCAACATTGCAACATTGCACATCACGTTCCGTGTTGCGCAGACACTGCGACAGAGGAACACGCATATGTACATTTCCTGCCCTGCCCAGCACAGGACCACGCCCAGATCCTGGAGATGATACTTCACACCCCTACGCTGGACGTGCGTATGCAAGCAGAGCCCACTCCGTATACGTATAAATGGTGGGACAACAGAGCTACATGGACCAGATCTTCCACAATGCCCGAGGGGACAATGCTGCGCCCGCCTGCCATGTCACGTGACGCAATCATGAAGGGACCATGACTTGCGGGGCACAGAGCCGAACTGCGTGCGGCACGGCCCGCGCGACACGGGAAGGTGACTTTCGTTGCACTGGGCTAGTGGCACCCGGAGCACGTCGGCTGGCACGGGCATGCCGCCACGGGTCGGTGACTCACGGGGCACTGAGGTAGGGCAACCTGATGTGCTGAGCGGGTGCGCAGCCTGCAATGATGCCCCGTCCTGGCTGTCCGGGCTGGTGAGGGTTGGTGTGAGCCCTGCTGGACCGCAGTGTAGGCCGGAGCCTGCGTGCGATGCGGGCCTACCGCCATGTGGCGTTGCCTCAAGGTTCACGGAGTTAGTGGCACCTATGATGCTGAGCGGGTGTGCAGCCAGCGTTGATGACGTGTGCACTGTTATGGACTCTCCCATTCCGAAATCAAGGCCCAGATCCAGGTGTGTGACCTAGTGGCCCGTGGGGCGGGTCCGCGTGATGTGGAGTCTGCCAAGGTCGCGTGTCACGGGCCCGGAGCATGCACCGGCACGTGGTTGGAGACACACCGGTGGCGGAAGGTGAGCAGTGAGGCCTAGGGGTGCATGGGCGGACAATGTCCAATGGGGGGCGGGAGGGGCTGGGGTGCAGCAGCATGTGTGCGCAGGGGCCGGCGGGCGATGTTGCCATGTGCAATGGTATGTACTCTGCCATTGTTACATCTGGACTCCATTGCAGATGAAAGGACATGGTGGACTGCAGTGGATACCGGCACGTTGTTGGAGACACACCGGTGGCAGCAGGTGGGCTGTAGGGCATGGGTGCGCAGGGGCAGCCGTCTCTCGCCCTCTTGTCCTTTCGCTGTCTCTCTCTCCCTCTCTCTCTCCCTCCCTCTCACTCTCACTCTCCCTTTCTTTCTTTCTTTCTCTCTCTGTCCTTTGATGTGCGCATGACACAGGTTCTCATCTCGGATTTTGTCTTGCAGGCTGTGGCCTCCAGATTGTCCGGAGTGGATCCGCAAGGACTAATCATATTTGTTGTTTTGTGTATTAATAAAGTTTTGTTATGGGAAATTCACAGTTGAATGTTTGATTCTCATTATTCTGACCACACATGTGTGTTTGTTGTTGTATGTGTGCGACATCAGGGTCTTTCTTATCTCGTGATTTTGTGATGTTGCTGTGGCATGTCTTTGTCTGGGGTGGGTGGGCCGGGGGAGGGCCCAGGGGTGTTGTGGGCCTCTGGGGTCTCCGAGCTGCATGAGCAGTAGCTCCATGGCATCTGTTGTTCTTCAGGTGTGGCTGTGGGCTGGGCTCCCTTTTGTGGTGCAGGTAGTCGTCCTGCTTAACACCAGCAGGGAGCAGGTGTAAAATTGCTGCTGCTAGCGCGGCTTATCGCCTGTTTTTGGTTCACATCGCGGATCTGGCTGTTCGTTGTGAATGTCGCGATGTGGTGTTTTTGTGTGTTTTCGCACGGGAAAGCCTACTCTGCATCTCATTAGCGTTAGTTGGCGGTGTCAACCGTGGCGATGTTTTTTGCGGCAGCTATCGCTGGATATGTGGCGATGTGGGCAGTTAGCATCAGCTTGCGAATGGGGCGATAATTCTATCGCCACTTTTGCTGCGCTAAAGTGCCGATAACTCGGCGATAAGTCCTTGTGAATATGCCCCTTTGTTTCTTTGGGGCTTATTTACAAGGCCCTTGCGCCACTTTTGCGTCATTTTTAACAAGGGAAAAGTGGCGCAAAAGTGGCGCAAGGGGCTTGTAAATCTGCCCCTTAATTTTTCTAAATTTTGGGGGGAACTTTATTAGGTTGTATATCTATCTTTAAAGTTGTTTGGTAATTCATGAACTTAGCAAAACCTTCTCTGAGGCATTTTCTTCTGTTTTTGCCATAGATACCCGGGGTTAAGCAGAGATTTTCTTGGACCAGTGTTGTGACATACTCAGATTTTGTTTATGAAATTGGTAGTGGCACTGCTCACCCACATTAATAACTGAAAGAAATTGGGGCAGATGGTAGTCCACCACAAGTCATAAAGCCACTAACCTGTTATGTCCAGTCAAAGGTTTCAGTAATTTGAATCTTAGCTCCACCCCTGAAGACCCACCAATATCAACCCATTATTTGCCACCCTGCCATATGAACAGTTGAAATGGAGCCAGAGAGAATGCCACTCCTCCCAAGTCTAAATAATTGTTTTCTAATCATCTTTAAAGAGACAGTTCACCTCATCAATTGCATCAAAAAAATGAGTTTGAATAAAAAACAAATAAGTTTAAATCATAAGCATGCTCTTCTCCCTTTATGACTCTGGCAGACAAGTTTTAATTCCTCCTCCAAGGAAGCCAGTCACAATTTCTGCTCACTGTTTGCTGTATTGTAGCATCTGCTAGGCCCCTTTGTCTTCAGGGCATGTTTCCCTTCATCAGCCAATTTTGAACCACTCCTGGAGGGTAACTAGGAAAGGGAACTCCACTATTTTGCTGATGAAATTTGGTACGCCACAATGGCCAATTGTTGCATGAAAGGTCAGTGCCTGTTATATGTTTCTGGAACCTAAGGAAGGCTTGGGTCCAAAGCTACTGGATGGGACCACTAGTAATTTGTATATGAAAAAAGTATCCAGTAGCTTGAGTTCTCAAAATTACTCAAATGACAAGCCAATGTGTTGAATCCACAAGCTTGTGTGATTTATACCACTGTTCTTAAACTTTTTTCAGAAAAGTTAAATTCATTCAAATCATGTCAATATCAAGGAAAACACAAAGTAATACAACAATTGTAGGTTACATAGGTTACATAAACATTTCATAAATGTGCAAATAGATAACAAACATCAACATATATTTGCAAGTGTGTATCAAACATAAACAATTATTGTGAATTACACAAATCCTGCACAGTTGATAAAACATAGGTCGCTCAACATAAGGCACCAGTCCTTGACTCAAAGATAATAAAGGCACTTAGGCGGAGAAAAGAACCAAACTATCTAAACACTACTTGTGTGTTATCTCCTGCCTATATGCACAGCTCTGGGACCTCTAATTTAGAGTGTTGGCAACAAGGGAGGGAAATGAATTAAGAACTTTCTCCCTGGGCACTTGAGGATGTCTTATCCCAGTAAGCCGTGGTCAACGCGTTTCCAACCCCATCACCATTAAGGGGTTTTCGTCAGGACCTGGACATGGTGGTGTCTCTTTTTTGGCTGCAGTCTTCCTTACTGGTTAGAAATTTACTGATAAAATAACGGTTGTGTCCTGAGTCAGATGATGATAATAGTTGCAATAGTCAGATCGTGTAGTCATTGCACGAACTCTGAGGATTGTTGGAGTGCCTGATTCGAACGTTAATGTCGGATCCAGTCGATGAAAATTATGGAAAAATAACTTTTAGAAAGTTACTTTTTTGCTGCCTGCAGATCCTGGAAGCTAATTTACATTAGGTCTGCAACAGATGTCTATCAAGTGCTTCGACCTAACAAGGTGTGAAAATTGCTCCCAAAGCAGGGACAATGGCCTGCAATTAAAGAAGTGTTTTATTCCCCTGGTAAGAAGACCAGTTTGTAAGGGCCCAGAAACGTAATTAGCTTTAAAGAGACGTGCACTGTCACAAGGAAATGTGAGATGACACCTGGAAAGGCCCAGCCTTTGTCCCTCTAGTCAGACTGACACAAAACCCAGTGGAAGGAAAGCTACTCATCATCATCATGGCTACTCCTAGACTGCTGGATGGGTACACAAGCTCTACACAAGGGGCTAAGGGTTTCCCCTTCTTGAATTTTGGGAATAAGGTACACAGTGGAATTGTTTGCAGCAGGGCAAACAGGAACTGCTGCAACAGTGTGTAGGGTTGCCCCTGAGAACATTTTGATAAGAAAAGAGCCAGAAGTTATCCCCATCCACTAGCTTGTGCCAGACATAAATGTGGACCCTCCCTAGAACACTTTCCGGACCTGTGGTAGAACAGAAGAAGATCTGAATCTGCTGCTTGAGACCTGTGAGGAGGCCTGAAGGGCTGGACCTGCTCCCACTCATACCCAGGAAAAAGACATGGACTCCAAGGGTAATTTTTGTCTGACCTACTATTTTGCTATAGGCATACAACAAGCTACAAGATGCCTTTTAACTGAAGGGCCCAGCTGACCAGTAACAAGTGGTCCTGGATGGCACCCTGCTGTTGGTAGGGCACCAGATACCAAGAAAGTCTCTGAGTCCCACCCCTGAGGTAGTGAGGGCCTTAGAAGTGTACTCCTATGGTTGTTTGAGCAGCAGAAGAAAGTTTGGAAACTTTTCAAATATTTTCCTCTTGAGCTCCAGTGCATATAAGGAAATTCCAGAAAAAGCATCCGACTGGCAGTTCCACAGCATTTAATTGGGTTTCAGCTTCCATCCCACTCAGAGATCTCAAGACTTCAGAAAAATCAATTAAGTCCCATTCTGAGTTGAGGTGTAAAAATCTTCATTGAGAAATCTCCAAAGCTCCAGAGCGCTAGCAGGACCAACTTGATTCAGGTATCTAGCCTTCAGTCCCACAGTGGTGACTACAGTTTAGGTGGCGATCCACACAGGGAGGCTTTTTCTTCTGCCTGAAACTGCACCTTTGTCGGCGCTTTACTTCTTCTTGGCGCATTTTCTATTAAATATTTTTTTTAATTCAAATGTCCGGTTCCCCGTATTCGATTTTTGTCATTTTGCTTATTAATTTTTCTCTCTTTTTATAAATTGGAATGTGATGTATATTGTGTTGTGTCTTTGACATTAATACTGTTTTGTTACTTCTAAATGGTTTATACATTTTCTTCAAGTTAAGCCTGTATGCTCTGTACCATAACGGTACTCCTGTGTTCAAGAATGAATTGAATCATGACAATCATGTTGAGAGGATTGCTCAAGGGGTGAAATTGGTTGATGAAGGAAACTCAGAATCATAATATAAAATCGTGAACTGTTTGTGTTTTTGGGTGACATATCGTCAATTCTTGCAAATGTGAAAAATGGGCATAGTTCTTCATTTTCTATCTAAACAAAAATGTGCACTCATTACTTCTAAAAGTGCATTTAATCTCCCAGCAACTCTTATATCTTTGAAATAAATGAATCACTGCTCAGGCATTGAGCTGTGACTCTTCTTATCCTCGAGTGAATCTATTCCGATGAATAAATATTCAGTTTTACTGGGTAGAGTAGCAGTGGCTTTTGGGATAGTGCATTGTTTACTATCATCTGCTTTACAGAAACATTGAAACTTTTTATGGCCCAAATGCTTTATTTTTTGGTCGGGGTTGCCTCTGACTGCTGGACGGAAGCGTCCGATGAGCGGTTGGAGGCTTTCCGACCGACGCGGTCAGTTACTGTCCGACCGCTGAATTACGATGTCAGTGGTCGAAGTGTCAACCGTGTGGTCTGTCCAACGCGGCTCTGACGGGCTCATGGAACCCGCTGGCCGGTCGGAACTGCGCCCTAATCCTCTATGGACGTCGTTTCCGACGTCGGGATTATGATGTCGGTTTTCGACAGACTTTCCATGTCGGCCTTTCGGACACAGAAAGGCTGCCGGAGAGTGACTTTGAGGGCTGCTAGCAGGGCCCCCTCCCTCCGTGGTCTACGTTGTGGGCCGAGGGGGTACACAGTGCGCCCCCTGTAAATCCCTGCACTATGTGGTAGGCACCGAGTGGTGCCTGCCACAGGGTGCAGGGATTGACAAAACCTCCCTTTTCTCCATGAGAGCTTGTGTTACGGCCGGTTTCCAACAGACGCACAAGCTCCCATAGAGAAAAGAAAGTCTCCGACCGCATCATGTGCGGTCGCATTGTAATCCGGCAGTCGGAACCGCCAACCTACGGTCGGTGGGTTCCCATTCCGTGGCGGCATTGGTCAGAGGTAACTCCAACCAACATCATAATCAGGCCCTAAGCCCCTAAGGGAGTTTCCTCCGACCGATGCCGCCGCGGACTCTGACCGCCATCGTAATCAGGCCCTTAGTCCCTAATACAGAAACTTTCCTTCTTTTCTTTTAAAAAACTTTGCCCAAAATTAATTTCATACTTAATCCAGTTAAAAAATCTAATTTTCGTCAGACATTTACATAAAGCGCATAAATACTTCCAAATTCATAGTACAGGAAAGTATTTAGACATATAAAGTATATACAAAATTCATAGCAGGCAGTAAAGTGCTTAAGTTAGTCTTGTCCAATTCATAGATTATCATTTACCAATAACTGGTGCAATTCAATTCCAATTCTTACATATTCTGTTCAGCTTAACTACTGAACCCACCCTTTTTGCATATATAGTTTCCTGCCTAAAAACTATTTCTATTGTAATCAGCCATTGGGAGATTGTCGGGATCATCTCGGATTTCCAATTGGCTAAGATTACCGATCTTGCTACTAAGGAGGCAATAACTGGCCAGTAGTAAGCTCATCGCCTACTCTGCTCTGCCAAAAAGGGCGGCTGAAGCATCGGGGGAGAGATTGATTGAAAGTTTTCTCCCAATTTCTGCAAACACATTTTGCCAAAAATTCATTAAGAAGCTACACGTAAATTCCACATGCAACCAATCTCCAGTTGCTTGTCTGCATCTGAAGCACCTAAGATCCACAGCCGGATAGATTTTGTGGAGTCTGACAGGGGTATAGTAAATCATCCATTTACTAAAAAATGCCATCCTTCTTAAATTAGCTGCTCCTTCTGCCTTGCTCATTTTATTAAACCCTTGCCACTGTTGAAGGTTGAAGCGACAGCCAGTGTATGTGAACACTCTCTCCAGATGATCTAAAATCACTTGCTTATTCTCTGCAGACTTAAATAGCCTATACCAATTCCCCAGCCCTTTAGTTCTGAGTATCAAATGGGCCTTCCCAAGTTGCATTCCATCGCAGTTTTTTGAACCTGTTAAACCCGAGCAAAACTGCTTAATCTGTATAGAGCTAAAAACAAGAAGCATATTTATATTATTATTGTGGTCTACGATTTCCTGCCAAGATAAGAAGTTCTTATTTCTGTAAAAGTCTTGTATTTTATGGAACCCCAGCTTAGCCCACAGGCCACAATTCAGGGCAGACCATTGAAGCCCAAGAGGAATGCATTCTAATAAATTCAAATGGGGATACAGCCAAGGGATTGCATGAGCTTCCCAGATTCTTTGTATCGTGACTTTTTCGGTAGTTTGGGAATTCGTAAGAAAGGAGCGAGGCCAATCTCAGATTCCATGAGCATTGAAATCAGAAAAAAATTGTCAGAAGACATATCCCCTTAAGTATGGCACACGCGGCGGCAACTGACTGAAAATTACGCGCTGCCGGTTTTAAAAATTGTGATTGCACTTGAGTGTATTGATTGTATCTGATTTTAAAGATTTTAAAATACTTTCAGCTTGGGCAAACTGTAATGACCTGATCCGGGGAAAGTTAATGAGGTGGGGGCAACTCTCCGGTCCACCGCGGTCGCGCTCACAAATGGCCGTTTGAGTGGAGAGAGGCTGCCTGGTAGGGGTAGTGGCGACCTGACTTTGGCGGCCATTTTGGAGAGGTTAGCGTTCTAGTTGCTAACTCTGGGGGCATAAATTCAGTGTGTGCTCGGACGCGCAGAGGTATGGCACACGCGGCGGCAACTGACTGAAAATTACGCGCTGCCGGTTTTAAAAATTGTGATTGCACTTGAGTGTATTGATTGTATCTGATTTTAAAGATTTTAAAATACTTTCAGCTTGGGCAAACTGTAATGACCTGATCCGGGGAAAGTTAATGAGGTGGGGGCAACTCTCCGGTCCACCGCGGTCACGCTCACAAACGGCCGTTTGAGTGGAGAGAGGCTGCCTGGTAGGGGTAGTGGCGACCTGACTTTGGCGGCCATTTTGGAGAGGTTAGCGTTCTAGTTGCTAACTCTGGGGGCATAAATTTAGTGTGTGCTCGGACGCGCAGCGGGCGCGCCGTTGGCGCGCCGGCAAGCCCATCTGCGCCCGTCCGCGCCTGGACGCTGCCGGCTGCCAGGAAACTCTGCCCTCCCCAACAGATAGAAAATGACGGTTCTAAGGTATTCTAAGGAGAAGTTGCTGTTCTTAAGGGAGAACACCCCGGGCAGGGGTTGTATGAGAGAGCTCTCAGGGGAAATTGGAACAATAGGCGGGAGATGTGGTCAATGTGGGTGGTCGGCTACACAACTTAGGCAAATAGCTGAACCCTTCCACTCTCAAAATCGAAGCAAGCAAGGCAATAAACCCAATAAAGTTTTAAGTACTAGGAATAACACCCAGCAGAAAGCTGAACAGGAGCCCTTCCAGGCCCTGTATATTAATGCTAGATCTATTCCGAAGCATTTTGCGGTATTATGGGCCCTTTTAGAGGATTCGAAGCCGGATATGTGTCTCATCTCGGAGACCTGGCTGCAGAGTCACTCCACACCAGTCCTGGCCCTCGCGTCTCCTGAGGAATATACCGTCACAAGACTTGACAGGGTGAATAAGAGGAGGGGGGCCTGGCTATAGCCTTACGGGCCCCTCATCACATCAAAGTACTCGAGACAGTGTTGACGGAGGGTATGGAACTGATGGTGTTCCGGTTGCAGTCTCGGAAAGGGGCTAGCGGGATGGGGGCGGTAGTGTATCATCCCCCAGGAGAAAGTAATAAAATGTTTTGCACCTCATTACTGGAGACCCTCGCCCCGTATACCCTACAATCAGAATTCTTCTTTTTGGTAGGCGACTTTAATCATCACTTAGATGACCCCTCCAACACAGACACGAAATGCTTGTTATCGGCCATGGAGTCGCTAGGTCTATCACCAAAGATCCATGAACCTACTCACATAGCAGGGCATACCCTGGACAACATCTTTTCAAACATCGGCCTATCAGCAGAACCTCCGTGGGCACTAACCTGGACCGATCATTTTGCACTTAAGTTTACAGTTAGCAGGACAGACAGAGGTAGCAAGCCCCAATGTAGAGTGAGTCCTCGTAGAGCGTGGAGGAAGGTCACCTCTGTGGCGTTCAGTCAGGCTTTTAGACCCCCCTCCTTTGACAGAGGAGAGGTAAGTGATAAGGCCGTAGAAAAATGGGAGGCCTCCATTGGAGACACTCTAAATATTATCGCGCCACTTAGAGCAGTGCGTACGCAGGAAAGGGTTGCCTCAGCCCCCTGGTACTCTGAAAGTCTTAAAAAGGAAAAGGCCCTGTGTAGAGGCAGAGAAAGAAAATGGAGGAAAACCAAGCGGCCAGAGGATAAACAGGCCTTTTCAGTGTCACACAAAGCTTATTTAAAAAACTGCAATATAGCGAGAAGAGACCATTTAGGCTCCCGAATACGGGAGGCAAAGAGCTCTTCTAAGGAGCTTTTTAAAATACTCAAAGAGTTCACCAACCCTAAAGTAAATACTCCCTCTATCCCCCCGACACAAACGCTATGTAATGATTTAGCAAATCATTTTAAAGATAAGATTGGTAAGATCTACAGTTCCCTGGCTGCAGGAGAAGTATCTAAGGAGCGAGCCCCCTCGGGGAGAGACCCCTCACTACCCAGACTAGACTCCTTCACAACCATTACCACAGAGAAAGTGGAAGCGGTGTTGGCACGGACGAAATCAGGTGCGCCTATAGACCCGGCTGTGCCATTTATAATGGCTGAATTAGCCCCAATTCTAGCTCCCTCTCTAGCTGAGGTCTGCAACATATCCTTGGTTACGGCCACTTTTCCGAGGAATTGGAAAAAGGCGCATATAAAACCTCTGCTTAAGAAGGCGCTGGCAGACCCAGCGGATTTGCAAAATTATAGACCAATCTCCCTCCTTCCATGCAGCTCGAAGGTCATGGAGACACTGGTAAATAAACAACTTACGGGATATCTGGAACAGCATAGTTTACTGGACCCCTCGCAATCAGGTTTCCGTGCTGCCCACAGCACGGAAGCGGCATTGGTGGAGGACGTGGACCCTATCAGGATGTCACTGGATAGAGGGACCCCCATGATGCTGGTACTCCTTGACCTGTCAGCAGCCTTTGACACCATCTCTCATCGTGTCCTGTTGGACAGGCTGCGGGAGATTGGTGTCGAAGGCCGAGCCTGGACTTGGCTGCGGAGCTTCCTTAACAACAGAACACGATGTGTTCAATTAGACACATTTGTCACTCAGACCACGGTAGTACTGAAGGCGGTCCCGCAGGGCTCCATCTTAAGTCCCACATTATTCAACATCAATGTGGCCCCGCTGGCCACCATTATTAGATCTTGTGACTTTGAGACAATCTCGTATGCGGATGACACTCAGGTGATAATCCCCATCGAGACGGACCCAGCGGAAACTAGAGCAAAGTTTAAGGCCTGTATGCTGAAAATTGCCACCTGGATGAGTGAGAATTTCTTGCAGCTAAACTCCAATAAAACGGAGATCCTCCTGTTTGGGAAGGCTACGGAGCTGTGGTCTCCGGACTGGTGGCCGATGGAACTGGGTGAGGCACCCAATCCAACCATACAAGCACGGAACCTGGGTATACTGATTGACACCAAACTTTCACTGGAGGAACATGTGAAATCAGTATCAGGCACTTGCTTTGGCATCATGCGGATGCTGAGGAAGATTTTCCCTTGGATCCCTATGGAGGCCAGAAAGACCTTAGTACAGGCACTACTAGTTAGTAGACTAGACTATGGTAACTCACTACTAGTAGGAATTAGGGAGGGCCTAGCAGCTAGGCTACAAGTAGTGCAAAATACAGCGGCACGATTGATCCTTAATAAACCAGTGCGTACCCCCTCTCGTCCTCTTTTGCAACAGCTGCACTGGTTGCCTATGAGGAAGAGAGCAGTGTTTAAGCTCCTGGTGATGGTGTTTAGAGCACTGCAGGGGATTGGCCCGCTCTATTTAAGGAGGAAGATAACAGCCTATATACCTGCCCGCTCACTAAGATCTAACAATCGGAATCTGCTTCGCCCTTGTAAAATCAGGAGAGCCAAAATGGGAGGACGCGCATTCTCTCATCTAGCCCCTCTTCACTGGAACAGTCTGCCGGATGAGCTTCGCGCCTGCACCAATTTGGACCAGTTCAAGAAGCAGTTAAAAACCTGGCTGTTCTAAATCCGTAACTCTGTCCTAGCCACCAGCACTGTGCTGCCAAAAGCGCCGAGAGATCCCTGTAGGGATGGTTTGTTGCGCGATACAAATCCCAATAATAATAATAATTATAATTCAGCCAATTAATAAGCGAGGCTTGGTAGTATAAACGAAAGTTAGGTAAGGCGAGACCTCCATCTTCCACTTCAAGCTGTAGTGTGTGTAGTCTCAATCTGGGTTTTTTGGCTTGCCATATAAATTGTCTTATTTCTGAATATATACGATCAAAAAAAGACTGGGGAACCTTAGTCATTATATTAGAAAATAAAAATAAAAACAAGGGGAGAATACTCATCTTAATAAGAGCCACTCGTCCCGTTAAGGGAAGATTCTTTCATTGCTTAAAAAGATGGCGCATTTTGTTGAATGTAGGGATAAAATTAAGCGCAAATAGATCCTCCAGGCAAGAGGTCACCAATATCCCCAAATACCTTATGGGGTTGGTTGTCGAATAATGTGCCTGCATTGGAGGAGGTAATATATCAAAAGAGTAATTAAAAAGTAGCACCTCTGACTTAGAGTGATTTATTTTATACCCCCCCTATTGCCCTGAATTAGCTTATTTTAGATAAAGCTCTCAATATATTGTCTTTATCTGCGGCTAGATAAAGAGCCATATCATCCGCAAATAGCTTGAGTTTGGCGGATCCAGGGACAGGGGCTAAGATGGCATGATCTTGCCTGATAGCGCATGCCAATGGCTCAATGAACAGGGAAAATAGCGCTGGGGACAGGGAACAGCCTTGACGCGTCCCCTAGCTCATAGAAAATGAACAGGATGTATTCCCATTAATAATTATAGAAGCCTTGGCATTGCAGTATAATTTCTTCACTACCTGGCAGTATTTAGATGGAAAAGCGAATTTGTTCATAACTGTGAATAGTACTTTCCACTGCACTCTGTCGAAGGCTTTTTCTGCGTCTAACATTATTTTTGCTGCTTGCTTGAATTAGATAGTGGGTGTTAGAGGCCAAAATCCTGCCCTACAGGAAACCATTTTGGTCCCAATTTATAAGAGAAGGGGCCACTTTTGAAAGCCAATTTGTGAGAATTGTGGAGAAAATCTTATAATTGACATACAATAGACTTATCGGTCGATAAGAATTTACCTATTCCTCCGATTTCCCCTTTCGAACAAAACTAATCACTGCAGCTTGGGTAAAATCACATTGAATAGTAACATCAGAAAAGCATTCAATTGGGGAGAAAAAGTCTTATATACCTCGATAGGAACCCCATCTAACCTGTATGCTTTAGCAGATGGTGATGTATTCACCACCTGAGTGACTTCTTCGAGTGAAATATCAGCAAGCAGGGACTCTCTCTGTTCCACAGATAATATGGGACAGTTTATCCCACCGAGCCAGCTTGTAGCTTCCTCTAAGGAGGTATTATGAGATTCAGAGTAGAGCTCCCTGTAATGATTGAGAAGAATCGCAACAATTTCAAGAGGATCTGATGTAGATCTTGTAGTAGTTGGGTCATTTATTTTTTTAATGCAGTTGGCATTGGACCTACTGACCAAGCCGAGTATCTGCGGATATGATCATTTTCTTCATGTCTTTTTTAAAGAACAGAGTCATATTTCAGAATTTCCTTGGACGTAAAAAATTCTTGTAGCTTATGCTGCACTCCTCAGAGCTTATTTTTACCTTCTTGAGTAGGTAGGGCTAGGTAGCTTGCCGTTGCCTTTGAAAGTTCTTTTACTAGCTGCAGTCTTTCTTCGTTCTCTTTTTTCCTTCTATAGGCCTTATAGGCGATTACTTTCCCTCTAAAGAAAGCTTTAAGAGCGCCCCATACCGAAAATTCTGGAGCTGTGTTAACATTAAGCTTTAAAAGCTCCTCTAATGCCAGGCGCATATGGGTGACCCACTGCTCGTCTACTAGCAAGGATTTATCAAATACCCATCTATACCCAGTTTGGGCTTGAGTTCAAATTTTAAATTTAACTGAAATCATCGCGTGGTCGGAAAAGGGATTTTCATAAATCTCAGACTCCGTTTTTAGGAGAGCATGGGAAATAAGAAATAAATCAATCCGAGAGGAAGTGTGAAATCTCCCTCAGTGGCATGTATACATCCTCTCGCCTTGGAATTCATCTTTCCAACAACAGACCAGAGCAAAATCCCATATTAAATCCTGACAGAGCCATCTCGACTTGAAGAGTCTTTAACAGGATCAAGCAGTAAATTATAATCGCCACCGAACACATAACAATGTCATGGGAGAATCCTCAATGGGTCCATATTAGCTCACAAAATTAAAGATATGTTCGGAAATCCTCATATGCACCCAAAGCCACCTGGCACTATGATCTCTATGCACCATCGTAATTTCACACTGTAAGTTTTTAACTACTAGTATAGCCAAGCCCCTAATGGCAGCATTAGAGGAAGCGTAAAATTCATTTTGAATAAAGCCAGGAGCTTTATCCATTAAAGATCCTTCCTTGTAGTGTGTCTCTTGTAGGAAAATTATGTTAGCTTGTAGAGCTTTGAGCTAAGCCAGCATAGATCTTTGCTTCACTCTATTGTTAAAGCCATTACATTGCACAATACTACCTTTAGCGGCCTAAAGGACATCTTTTAAATAAAATAGGTATTACATAAAATATTTTACTCCCTCAAGATTCCACACTTTTGCTACTTTTTATTTTTTCCGTCCCCCAGTGTCCCCATCTCCTCTTCAACCTGCCTCCTCCAGTGATCCTTCACCCCATCCCGTGGACCCTCTTATCTCCTGAAACCCCCCATCCAGGGCTCACTGGGTGGTCCCCCCCTCTACCCCAGTGTGCCTCTCCTTCCCCCCACACAGTGCCCTTACCTACCCTCCCCCTTCCCTGCATTGGGGTGCTGTGACATGGCACCCAAGGTAACGGGCAGGTTGCTGGCGGCCAATAGCAACTAACCCGCACGGCCGAGCCCCCTTGTATATCCGATAGCTCCTATGCTGAGATAGGGAAAAAGGGACTGCACATTCATTGAAGTACCACCATTCAAACCTAGAGACTTATGGGCATGGCTACCCCTTGCTCCCTCCCTCTTGGTGTCGTAAGGACTGAAGAAACTCCTGTGCCATCTCAACTGACTGGAAAATGTGTACCTTCCACTTGTGAAGAGCTTTCAACTTAGATTCCTGGATAATGCCAGCCGGGACCCCAAGTCGCTGAAAGCAGTTTACCATGCCTCTAAACTCCTTCCTACGCCATGCAGAAAAAGACATGTCTGAAAAAACTTTAAATGAAAAATTATCAATAGTCTGATACACTTTGTCCTGAATAACACATGCCAGAATCTTTTCCTTAATTCTGAAGTCACCAAAGTTCACAATAATCATTTTCGGGTATTTGCCGTTAGGGTACTGGACTGCAGGTACACGATGGGCCCTTTCGATATTAAGGTCATTCTTCTGTGCTACTACTTCTGGACACACATATTTAGAAATAAGGTCCGAAATGACTTCTAATACTGATTGACTATTCTCGCGGCCTTCAGGGAAGCCGGTTATGCGTATGCTGCATCTTTGTGACTGATTTTCCGCATCATCCACCATGATTTGCAAACTGATTAGTTCAGATTGTAGTTTGATCACTTGGTCAGTCTGCCGAGGACCTGATATGCACTGCTCTGCTTCTGTGATGCGTGACGTAAGTTGCTGGATATGAGATTGGATTGAGCACAGCTACGATTCAGTTCTCTTTTGAGCGTCTTCCTGTGACAATTTCATACTTTTTAATCCTACCAAAATTTGTTGTAGTAGAATATGGGTGGAGTTCTCTTGTCCAACCATGTTCTTTGTATTTTCAAGTGCCAGAGTGGTCTGCAAAATGGGCGAGCTTACAGGTGTGGTCGTAAGTAGGACTTCGGTTGCGGCTTCCACGGCGGTAGTAAACAAGGAAGTGTCAGCAGTTAAGCTTACCTCAGTCTCCCCAGAGGAACCCTTATCATGGGTGTTGAGGCTTACAGTTGACTTTGGTGTTGTGTAACTTATCGATTTGGGCTGGTTCCTAGCATTGAGGCCTGAAAACAATGTGTAAGCAGTCTGCTGCTTGTCAGCTGAGAGGGCCCTCGCTGTTGATGCTTCATTTGGTGTGTTGAGGAACTTGCTTCTGGTCTCAGGGGAAAGGCGTGACTTGCTGTGTTTGGGGGAGATTCTGTGATACTGCAGATGTCCTTAACTAGCAAGGGACCCCAAGTAGCAGCTAAATCTTTAGTCCACTGTTGGTTGTCTGACTTGTTATGGCCCGATTGTCCAGATGCCTCATTGGAGGAGTCTCTCCTGGGTTCGCAGCTGAATAGCCTGAATTCCATTTATTTAGAAGAAGGATTCTGGCTACGATTATTTAAGCACACATTGCCATAGCTCATACATGTGTTTACATATGCAGACTAAGCAATATAACAAGATCCCCACACAGACCGCCATCCTGCACACACACATACACATACACCAGCAGACAGACACCGATGGAAACAGGCCTATGGGAGATGGTAGTTGCTCTGTGTTTCAGTGCTCTGCTGTCTTGAGCTGACAATATGACTGATGAAGTTAGAGTGTGCTGCAGCCTGCCTCACCCAGGTCTTCCATTAAGTGCTCTCTGATTAGCTTGTCATAGGTTCTATCCATGCCAGAGTCCAAGATGCCCCTCAATAAAACATGGCTAACACGAAAGAAAAATAAATAGTTCACCACTTTGGTGAAGAAGAACAATGGTGAATAACAGTTAGAATTCGATACCAGCTGATAAATCTGGGGTGATCAATAAGCGACTGCACTAAAAACAGCCATTAACTGAAGGTGGCTGACATTTTGTGTCTCTCTGCGTGTAGACTGAAATAAGTTAGCATGAATAATGCAAGGACCATTGGATCAAACTTAAAAACTTCCTTAATCTTCAACAAATATATTCTCTTGTTCTGAAAGTTTCACCGTTTAGATGTATCCTTCAAACGTGATAAAATAATAGTCACTGTGCATGTGGCCCAAGGAAGCTTCCAAATGTTTGTATTTTTTATTTTTACGACTAATGCGCTGGGACCTGTCTAGAAGATGACTGACGCCATTACTGAATGGCTTTAAGCGTACCTGTTTTGTCTCTAAGTCGAGCTCCCACCGGGAACATTCACAGTGTCACAATGTCTATGGAATTACAGATTTAAGGCCCTACTTTATTGCATTCAAAGGGTAATAGGTATAATATGCAAAAGAGTTTGAGTTCCACATTATTGTTCCCCTTATGGGGGTGCTTGTAATGATAGATGTCAGTACCTGTTTGATGGAAACGCTGTTTGATGTTCAGTTGTAGAGCAACACAAGCTACTTCATGTTATCTTGTAATATAGGATGCATCAGACAAAACATAAATATTTTTTATAAATAAACCTTCTATATGTCTCAAATTGCTTTATATTGCATAACTGTTTTAATTAAATTAATATGTTAATGTATTGATGCTTTTTACAAACGCAGTGAGAACCCGCTAGAAAGCAACACATTTTACATGATGATACAGTATGCCTCTCTGTCATTCAATTCAGCAGATTTTCTACAAGTTGAGTTTTTAGGATTTTCTGCGATTTTCACTATTATGAATGATTATATTTCATTAGCATTACAAACTGAACAATTGAGATCATATCTTTATTTTATAAGGCCAATACGGTAACCTGGAAATAATGAATAAATAAAGTAATTTATTAATTTTTTTATTTAATAAATAATCAATGGCCCTGATGCTCAGTGAGTTTTCTCCCTGTGCTATCGCTATGGATATTTTTTCCTGCCTGGTCCACTATGCTTCACACAGTGGCCCCAGCAGAAAAAGTATGTGTTGGAATGCATTGCCTAAATGGATACACCTTTCAATGCATTGACTTAGAGGCTGGATGCTGGGTCATAAGCTTCTCACCGCTGAGGCTCCAGTGTTAGAAACCAAATGGTTCTAACCTATAAATTCGGTGGGGGATCCAAAGGTTTGGTAGGAGTTTGGGCTCTGCTGATTTATGGGAGGGTTCCAGCCCCACCAAACTCTAAATCAC
Organism: Calotriton arnoldi; assembly: GCA_963921515.1. NCBI lineage: Eukaryota > Metazoa > Chordata > Amphibia > Caudata > Salamandridae > Calotriton > Calotriton arnoldi. Next base: position 827,668 of record CAWUFW010008844.1, read on the forward strand.
CTCTTAAATCAGTTCAAGTCTATAACTTACTCTGTTGTTGGAGCTTCTTTTAAAGTCCATGAGAGTGGAAGATATCTATAGTTAACTGGTTGAAGCATATTTCTTCCTTAACATAAATCTAGAGAAATACAGGAAAAGTGCATTAAATCACATAAATCACATGGATGGTTTGAGAAAAAAAGACTAATGGAAAACAAATTCAATTGAATGCAGAAAAATGTGCAATAGGATTGCCACCATAAGGTATTCCTCACTTATTTTCACAGGTCTCAGAATCCAGTTGTAATAGCATGCTGCAAGCTTATTGTCACATCTTTTTATGAACAGATACCGAAACATATCTTCACCACAAGATATGAGCATTATCAGAAATTGCTTGACAAAACTCAAGACCAAGATGCCAATGAATTTCCTCAAGTTCAATCCTGAAAAAAACAAAATGATATTCAACAGATGTTTTCCAAATTCAAAATTGGCCTGCTTTTTGAGCTTAGCATCAATAGTTTTCCACCCACTCAGCTAAATGATGGTCAATCACTAGGCTTGAGGATTCATTCCAGTTTGTCTTTTAGATCACACACCATTCACACTACTACAGCTGCAGGAGCCTCACTTCACTCCCTTAAAAAAGATAAACATCTGCTTCATCCTAATGACTTCTGCACCAATGTGCAGGCTATTTCTCAATCTCACTTGAACTATGTCATTTCAAGCTGATCACTAATGCCTACGAATGCCGTTCTACATTCTGCAACTTGGATGATATCTGGAATCAAAAAGTTGAGTATTGCCTTTGTTAAAAGATTGTAACCAGCTCCCTCTAGAAGCCAGAATATAATTGATCTTAGCATGAGTCACATGAGAGGCCATTCATAAAGAACACCTGGAGTGCCTAAGAGCCTCTGCTAAACTCTGGTGGCATCAGGAATTTGAGTAGTATCAGTCAATGTCAGGAGGTATGGCATGGGGGTGATACTTCAAACCAGATGGTGCTGACTCAATCTCAAGGAAGGAAAGGTTGGCGATCCTTGCAGAGTGTCAGCGCAGTCTTGTGAGAGGCAAAGCATGTGTGGAGAATGCACTATGTGATGACACCTTATCAAGCAACAAGATTTCAGAGCAGGTCTAGAATTCTCACATAGTTTGGAGACAGCAACAGACAACTTGAATATATGAGTAGAACATTCCTCCTCATTCACAGGCTCGTAGTCATGCAATTGTTATACAATGTTGCTGTAGCCAAGACCTTGTTATGTGGATTTAGGATTTTCTTCTTTATAGAACAGGTGCTTTATTTGTAGTTTGTTGGAAGACATTTGGGAATATGAAGAAGTATTCGGGAAGTAGAGATATGTTGGGAAAATTAACTTTGAACTATTTTGAACGCTTAACTTTAAACTTTCTTAGAGACTGTAAAGATTGCTGCATTACATTTGATGTTTATCCTGTGACTGAACAGAAGGATGTCTTAGGACAAAATAAATATATTACACTTGATTTGATATGTCATGATGCGTAAAGTATTGAAAGTTATAGCATGAAGTACGAGAATTGCTAAGACAGGAACCACGGACTTAATGCTTTCTAAGCACCTTTTGCAGTGGTTGAAGAGTCAAGTAGAAACTAAAGCATATCTTACTAATAGTGAGGTACTGATAAACATATATTTAAGATACTCAATTTTCACATCAAAGCACAGAAAGTTAGTTAAATAGAGATACAACTTAAGTATATCAGTAAGATGCAAGACTTTCATGGCAGGTAACTAAGATACATTTTATTGTACCTTTTCACCCTGCAGGGATCAGTGCCCAATTGCCCAATTGAAGTGATGAATCAGAGTGGTGATGCCCTATGTCTCTGTTTTCTATTCTATTCTATTACGCTTTCATCATTTCTACTATTAGCTCTCATATTTTTAGTTGCATGTGGCCACTGGTGGCGACACTGAGAGACTGAAAGTTGCATCACTCCCATTCCAGACTATAAGATCAATTCTTTCTGACAGTATCAATACGTTTTGTATGGAATCCACAAAAAATTCAACTCCTGCAATCCTCCTCCAGAGCAGCTCCCGCATTCAGAAATTGACAACCAATTGATCTAAAATGCTCTAAAGATCTCCTACAATTTCACAAAGGACAAGCATTGCACATGTTTGAAATCTATCTAAATTAATTTCCTAAACTGACCTCTTGTGTGCTCTCTTCCTACCTCGCTGTCCTTTAATCATCCCTTATCATCTCTTGACTCCATAAAGCTAGTATTTACTCCCTTCTTCTTGGTCTGTCTTACATCCTACTCTATTGCTGCCATTTCTCTCCTCAAAAATCCTTTGCTCTTTTGTACTCAAGGTCTCTCATTCAAAGTCTCTATTCACTGTTCTTCTTCTTCTTCTCTCTACCTCAGCCCTCCGTACCATCCTTTAGAATCTCATGGTCTGCCCTTTCATCCCTCCCTGTCCTCGTATCCCCCGTTACTTCTACCGTAACTTCTCACATGACACTTGGCTCCTTTCCACCGGAGGTGTTTCCACCTAAAGTTCCCCCCTCATTCACATTTTTCTAAACCCCTTTCCTTGTACTTCTCCCTTCTGTTTAATCTCTTAAACCATCTGCCTTCGTCCTTTTTCACCTCTCTCACTCCCCTGAAGCCTTTAGCCTGCTGTGTCCTTTTTAATCATTGTTCTCTTTCCTCTCTGCTCTATATTGAGACAGGTTTGAGCCACTCTTATCCTATCCTCTTTTTGTCTATATGCTTCTATTGGTTACTTGTTGGTTCTATGTAAGGAGGTACCTCAGTCCTATCTGTTGTTCTGTTGTACAGCACAATGACACCTACTTTATTCATTGAGCTGCACTTTATAAAAATGAAAAGTACATAAAATAAAAAATTCTGGTACTTATTAATTGTTGGACCTGACCCTTTTTACAGGGTTATTCCAAAACGTTTTGCCTTCCTCCTCCCTATTTTTCTGACCCTCTTTTTGCTGGCTTTAGAATTCTGGGCACTTTACTACTGCTAACCCATGCTAAACTGCATATGCCCTGTACTCTAAACATTGTTGCATTGGCATATCCACAATTGGCATATTTGATTTACTTGTAAGTCCCTAATAAACTGCACTATGTGTGTTCAGGGCCTGTAAATTAAATGCTACTAGTGGGCCTGCAGCAATGGTTGTGCCACCCACTCAGTAACCCTTTAAACATAGCTCAGGCCTGCCATTGCAGAGCCTGTGTGCAGTTTTAGGCTGCCATTTCGACCTGACAAGTTAACCTACTTGCCAGGCCCAAACCTTCCCTTTTATTACATGTAAGTCACCTCTAAGGTAGGCCCTAGGCAGCCCCAAGGGCAGGGTGCAGTGTATGTAAAAGGTAGGACATGCACTTTTGGAGTTTTACATGTCCTGGTAGTGTAAAACTGCAAAATGTGTTTTTCACTACTGCAAGGCACCTATCTCTCGCATAGGTTAACATAGGTATTAACTTAAAACATCTTTTAAGTGTAACTCTCCATTGGGAGCATATAGAAAATTGGAGTTCGGTATCTCTGGACTCACAATTTAAAAACACATATTTTAGTAATGCAGGTCTGAAAATGCCACTTTTAGAAAGTTGACATTCTCTTACTTTAACAAATTTGTGCATCTGCTTGTCTCTGAATACACATCTGGGTTAGGGTGACAGCTGGGCTTTGTGCATTCCCTCTAGATAGTTACACAAAGGAAGGTGGGGTATTACATTGCATCCCATTGGCCCATTTCCAGTCTGACAGGCCTTGCTGTGGTATATTAATAGGGAGGGGCTGACACCTGCACCCTGTCCCAAAACAAAAAAAACTGCATACTTTCCTGTAGTGCGTCTGGAGCCAGGGAAGGAAGGGCAGGGACCTTGTGAGGATTAAAGGCCTCTTTTGTTGTCTCCCACACTTTAAAGACACCTTTTGATATAAGTACTGGACCTCTGACACCATCAAACTAGTTCACTCTGGGGTCCTGAGGACACTCTGCAACTAAGAGGAGCTACCATTTTGCCATTGCTCTGCTCTGTTGGCCTGCTACAAGCTGATTGTTGTGTTGCCAGGAGGAACTGCCAATTTGCATTGTGCTCAGCTGTGCTGGCCTGCTGCCTGCTACCTCTGCCCTGACGGAGAAAGGATCTGCCCTCTACCGCCAGTTACCCCAGGGACTCCGAGAGCTTGTCCAGCTTGCCTCCTGTTAGAAGTCTCAGTGCCATAAAAGACTTCTCAATGCGCAGCCCGATCACCCCCTGCAACTTAACCCGCATGATTTGTGCTTCCTGTACGTCTTCACAACCAGCTGCACTCACATTTTATAATTGATGTCCTTGTGTGCAACTTTGCCCCAACCCGCACTCTCTGCCTCCCACAGCGGCAACTCCTTTCGCAGTTTTAGCCCGCAAGCCGTGCCTCTGTAGTGAGGTCGCTGCTCCATGTTCGGGGCCCACACAGGAATGCAAGCTGGCTATGGGGGTTGATAACTTGCTCGAAAAACCCAGGAAACTGCCCTGCAGAAGACTGATTCTGCCTCCCTGCCCCAGAGAGTCGATCCGGAGGCATGTTGCTGTGTCGGGCCTCCCTCAGTGCAGCCCCCTTCCTTCTGCAATTGCGGCTGGGGCATCTCACCGCTGCATCTCGCAAGCCCCCATCAGCGTGGCCCCCCTCTCATGCAGAACTAAGGTCTACAGCTGCTGAAGGGAATCTACTGGGAATCCCCAATCCGAGGAGCCTCAGTATGATGGCAGTGACGGATTTGTCTTCCCCTCGTGGACCAGAAGTGAGTGTTGGTGCCTTTTTGTTGTCCCGCAATAATCAACTGACAGCTTGTAGCACTACTGGGCACCCTTTATTTATTTGGAAAGCATTCCCGATGTGCTAGCACTGCTAGCATCCCTCCAACTCAGTCATTGAACTCATGCACCTTGAAGTCAGACCCGTACAGTCCCTACAGCACCAGGGAGGATTCCTGTTATATTCCCCACAACACTTTACTGCAAACCTTAAGGTGGAAGAACCCTCGCACCCCATGAACATTTGACCTCCCACAAAGGTTGGAATACCTAACTGCTAAGCAAAGAGTACCATACTGGCTCTGAAAGAAGCCCAGTAAAAAAAACACAGTTTTTTGATCTGATTTACTGACCAGCACATTCCTTGTGATTTACATATTGAATTTTGGTCATTTTGGTCTCGCTTTAATTATTAAAACAAGCTATATTTTTCAAATCTGGTGTGGGTTCTTTTTGTGTGTTGTTTTCACTGTCTTACTTTATGAAGTGTTGCACAAATACTTTACACATTGCCTCTTAAGCCTGACTGCTCTGTGCCAAGCTACCAGAGGGTGAGCACAGGTTAATTTAGGTTGTGTATCTGACTTACCCTGACTAGAGTGGTGTGTTCTGCCTGGCTTAGGTGTAAACCTTAGCCAACTAGAAGCCCCATTTCTAACATTAGTCTTTACCTCCTGTTTGATTCTATGATTCCATTGGGACATTCAGTTCATTCTTTGCTTCTGCTTGTCTCACCATTCTTTTTACCACACTTGTTTTGTTGCTCAAATGCCAATATGATTGTACATCACTTTCTCTTCCCTTTTACCCTCCACTATCCTTCATTATATTTTCCTTTTAATATCATTCACTTGCCACAGAGCTACATTCCACTATGTATCTGGTAACTTCTCTTCCTCATGTAAAAATATGCAGCCCTTATCCTTTAAACTTTCACTATACAGGCATAGGACCAGTGCTGTCCATCATCGGTCCTGGAAGGCCAAATCTATTACAGATTTACAGAACAGCTCTTAACAAGTGTAGATTTTCAGTTATTAATTGCATCATCACGCTATTTTGGAGAAAATATTATTGGCACAATATATGTGTAGATTGATATTTCGAACATGGTACAACACCTCCCAGGGAGATATAGCAGGTAGCACAAACAACTCCTAATCAGTGATAATGCTAAAACTGGAGCAAATTTCATCTGCACCTATTTAACACTATTTCTTTGCTAGAAATCTACTTGATAGGCTTCTCCCCATAACTTTTGCCTCCCTCTTGACCTTACAGATATTGTTCTGGTTCCTTCAAAACCACTTGTCTTTTTGCCTTTCAAAGGCAGACCCTTTTCAAATCATAGTATATATTGGACCAGCCAAAAGGGCATATGCCTATTGCAAAGATGTTGCAAGGCCAACAACAGACTGACTGTGGAAATCAACCAACATAAAGTGTACCTTCATTTTCTGACAAAAGACTTTATTCACTTTGTCTTCATCCTATAGTTCGGAAAGCCTGATACCTGTAAAAAGTCTCCATATGGCATTTCTATGCACAGATTAAAACAGAAGAGGACATAGTCATGATTTACAAAAACATTCATAACATGTTCCATGCTGACTTATCGTTTTGTATTTCACATGAATGTTTTCCCTTATGTCCCCCTCTCTGTGTCCAGGTCTGTTTAATTTCACCTAATCTGCTGCCTTCCTGGCCATCATAGATAATTATAAAGCACTTTCATTGATCATGTAACTTCAGTGATGATCCAGGATGCCAACAATATATAACTCCAAGAATTTACTACACCAAGGAATAATGGCAAAATACGTTTGCATCTACACTTCATTGACACCATCATTTCAGCCTTATCCAAAATTGACCCTTTGTGACCCACAAAGAGGGGTCCCATTTTCCTTGATGTTTGCATGAAAAAGGCTCCGCCTATGGTGGAAAACCGTGCTAATATTTTCTCCATCCACATCTCACATTTTACAACAAAAAACTAAAGAAACATTTCATAAAAGCTTAAAGATAAGATCATAAAACCCTCATCTTCAAAACGATGGCAGAGTACTTCATGATGAAGGCCAAAGCACCCATTCAGAAATCCAAAACATTCTCTAATACCAGTAGGTGCAGAGGAAACTCTATTAAAACCAACCTCACAAGGATCTGAGACTGCCTCTTAAATGCCTAAATTCTTCAGAAATATTTCTCCCATTCCAGCAATTTCTCTTGGAGGCCGCCAAAAGCCATATTCTACTCATCGTCTCTGTGCCGCATTGAGATTTTTAGCAGATCACACTGAAATTCTTCCAGTTTCAAAATTCAGCTACAGCTCTATACAAATGAAACATATCTGTGCGTGTCTCATCCTCCTGATTAAGCACTGTTTATGCTAATTAGGAAGCTTGAAACGTGTTTCTCTACAAGAAACATATTGGTCTATGTTTAAAAGTCTTCTGATTGGTTAACATTGTAGCTATTCTTATGCCCTAAAGTGTTGATTCTTTTCCTTTGCTCATCGACTAAGGGCAAAAGTGAAATGCAGTTTCCCTGCAGAAAGTAGAAACAAATTCTGTAGATTTTGCTTTTTGTTTGTGGCAAAGGTGTTCCATCCATCCATGAATGCAATGTCCTCTGCACTGATAACCTTCAAATCACCAATTCTTCACTGAAAGTCAATAACATTTGTCAGCATTGACAAAATAACCCTTCTGCTAAAAAAATACACATTAATTGATTTACAATATGAATAGAGCAAAATAAGCATCTCTATTCTTTATTCATGCAAACCAAAAAGTTGTACTTTCAAAACATCAGACATAAATGTAGCATTAATACAATGACCCTTTAAGTATGTGGTGATTCCTCCACATCCTCGATTAAGAAGACCATGCCTGAAAAACAGCCTCAAAAACTGGGTAGCATAGGACGGTTGATGACTATATTGTCCTACATAAATGGAGGCCAAATGAAAAAGAATTTAAAATAAATATTAACTTTTACTTATCTACTAAAAATCAATGGCAAAAAAATAATCATAAATAAAGCAAAATTGTTAATATGTAAATAGGGAAACAAATGGCAAACATCAAAAAGTAAAGCAGGAAAATTAAAGAACATCTTAGGGAAAATGTTACAATGTTACAATAATGATAAATCGCTGAGTTATTGCTTTATGAATAATTCATTTATGAGCAAATTGTATTTGTTATGCAGATGAAGCCTTTTTTTTAGATGGCAGCCTACAGTTTGCCATGACTGGAGCGCAATGGGGTAGATTCATGGGGTGAAATCTGCATTGCCTATGATTGGGGTAAATGGAGAAGGGAATGATGACAAGGTGTTGCATGTCACCAATCGGTCCCACATCTCAAAAGTGGTCCTGGTGACTGGGAAAGAGTAAAGGCCCCACACCCTCTGTGTCGGCTGCAGAAACAAGACCCACCATGGGTGGGACCCAGTTACGGCTCTGTCCATAAACAACCAGTGCTTCTCGGACTCCTCACTGGTCCATTCCATCATGTAGGGGAGTTGCGCTGCCTGATAGTATTGAAAAAGGTTAGGTTAGGTTAGGAATACCCAGCCTTCCCTCTTTCAGGGATCGGAAACCTTGTTCCTGGCTCATTTGGGGTTGTCATTCTGCCCAGACAAACTGACACATTTCTCCTTGCAGGGAGTGAAGCATGTCCACTGGGGGCTCGATCGGGAGAGCTTGGAATAAGAACAGGATCATCGGGATGACTGACATATTCATTGCCACCACTCAGCCAAGCCAGGAAAGGCGGTAATGTTTCCATTGAGCTAGGTCTTTCCGGATCTGCAGCAGCATGTCATGATAATTGAGAGTCACAGTTGCCTTTACTGTCAAGACTAGTTGGACCTCTAAGTACGGGATGGAGGTAGCCACCTATTGGATTTGGTATTGACGTGTCAGCAATGCCTCTGTTTTAGGAGGTATGGACAGGTTGAGGGGCTGGGACTTCTGGATATTAATACAGATGCCTGCAGCTTTGCCAAACTCCTCTATCTCTACTAGGAAGACTGGCAAGGCCTTTGCTTGGTTGTCCAGCGCCACTATTACATCATCAGCTTATAGGCTGATGGTATGTTCCTCTCCACCGAAGCAAACCCCGGTGATGGATGGGTTTTCCCGTATACCCTGAGCCAGGAGTTCCACATACAGGGCAAATAGCATGGGCGATAGCGGACACCCCTGCTGGGTGCCTCTGCGGATAGGGAAAGGTGCAGAGGTCTGTCCATTGACCCGGACCATCGCTTGGGGGGTCCCGAAATTTCTGAGGAACCAGGGCAAATATCTTGCTCCAAACCAAAGTGGTCGAAAGTTGATGCCAGATAGGGCCGTTGCACCCAGTCAAATGCTTTTTCTGCGTCTATGGCCAGGAACATTATCTCCCTCCGGGAATGTTTAGCCTTGTTGAATGTGACCTGATCCAGCATAAGGGGGTCAAGCTGTGCCCCCAGGATGCTAGTGAATAGTTTAATATCCACGTTAAGCAGGGATATCAGATGGTACGAGCTGCATTGCTTCTTGTCCTTCCCTGGCTTAGGAATGATGACAATGGAAGCATCTAGCATCGAGGACGGCACCGTCTGTGGGCCAGCTATTGCATTTAAGAGCCGAGTGAGTATCGGAGCAAGAGCATTACAGTAAGTTTTGGGAAAACTGGCGAGGAAACTGTCGGGCCTGGGGATTTAAGAGGTTTTTGGCAGACAATGGCTGATATACCTCTTCAATCTGTATCGGGTGGCCAAGATGGACCGCCTGGTCCGGTGGTGTCAGGTGAAGAGAGATAAGTGCCCGGACTATTAGGGGCCAAGGCTTGGTAAGTGTAAAGCTTTTCATAAATATCGCAGAAACTGACGCGATGGGACCATCGCCGATGACATCCGTATCATCCGATGCTAGGAGGGAGTGTACTCCCACCACCTTTCACTGTTCCGTATGCCTGTTTACATGCAATCTCCCGCATTTGTCTCCCTGATATAAAAGGAGTGTTTGAGTCTGACCACATCGTATTCTGCCTGATCTAGGTCTAATCTCGAGAGCTGCATGCGTGCCGCCTCTAACTGCTGCCAGACCCTCAGGGCACCTGTGCGTTGGTGGATACGTTCAAGCTCCTGACATGTTTTAAGGAGGTGGTCCCTTTTGTTGCAATGAATTTTGTTATCAGTCACCGATATGATGATAAGTTCTCCTCGGACGACTACCTTAAGGGTTTCCGACTAGGTCATGATAGAGGTGACTGCAGTGATGCTGAAAGCAAGGAAATCTACTATTGCCTGGGTAACCCTTTTGACCATGTCCGGCCTCTGCAGGAGACTCTCCTGCAATCTCCAGGAACGTGGGGCGTGCTTCGTGGGGGGTAGGGCAAGGGTGAGTGACGCCGCCGCATGATCCGATAAGGAGCGATGCGCAATCTCTATCGCTGTGGCCAGATCCTGGATCTCCCTCGTCCCCAGAAAATAGTCAAGATGCACGTACATTTTGTGGGCATGTGAGTAAAATGCATGGTTGTGCGCCTGGGGATGTCAGTCATGCCACATGTCTCTCAGGCCCATTTCCTGTAACCATTGCACTCCCTTCCAAGATGGGGCTCCTGTGTGGCCGTAGTGATGCGCAGAATGGTCCTTGTCGTTGTTGAAAACTAAGTTACAGTCACCTCTGCCACCACCCGTCAGAGGAATTGCTCCTGACCGTCATTAGGAGCATATACTGATACCACTGTGAAGTCATTCTCGCTTACATGTACCTTCTATGCCAGTAGTCATCCCTTGATGTCAGCTAGCTTAGAGTCTACCCGGCCCCAAAGAATCGGGAAAGTAGAATAGCTACTCCCACTGTCTTAGATGTAGTTGAGGAGAAGAATTGTTGCGAGAACGCAAGGGATCTGAGTCTGTGCCAATTCCCGGAGACCAGATGAGTCTCCTGTAAGAAACACAGGTCAGTTCTAGTCTTCTCCAAATAGGAGAGAATTGCTCTACACTGGGTCGCATTCTTGAGCCCCTTCACGTTAAGGGTGACAATCTCTAGGCTATTGTGTGTGTGCGGGGAAAAGGTGAAGGTTGCAAGAGCAGTTATCCAGGGGTTAGAGTGACCTCCCCTTCCGGCGGACTAAATGTGAACATTGGCTGGTCCCTTGTGTACAGCAACCCACAATGCGGTGTACCCCTATGAAATGTGAGTACTCTCCTAGCAAAAACACTAACTGTAACGAAAACATAAACAAAGTTCTGTGAGAACTTAGGGTGCAGGCTGTAGCCAGGAATGTCCCATTTGAATACCAGGTAAAGGGGCCCATTTGAGTGTGGCTATTAGCCTTCCATGCCCACACCCCGGCTGCCCTCCACCCCCTATATTGATGAATGCATTTTGCAGGCTACATTGGTGCTTACGTTGCTCTCAGCTTATCCGGTACGGTAGCCTGAGTGTCCAACACCCCCTGCCTCTGCTTAGCCATGGTTGCCGGATCTGGATACAGCCCCTTGGAGGGGGGACGTGACCTGGTGGCACCGGAGCTGACATAGAGTTTTGTGACTTTTGTGGCTGGTCTGCGAGTTCTCGTCTGTGTTCAGGACTTGGCAGGCCTCCGTCATCAGAGTTGGTGCAACCTCCCCTTTGCCGTTGTCTCTGAGGAACTTGGTGAAAGTCTCTGCATTTCTGCAGGATGACAGCAGACAGATCTTGGCAGAGAATTAACTGATGCCCCCGAAACTGTAAAGGATGAAGGTCTCTGGCTTTGTGGAAGATGGATTCTTTGTGCTGAAAGTCATGAACGCAAGCCAGTATGTCAGCCAGTCGGGCAATTTCTGGCCTGGGGGGCAACTCTGTGGACCTTGTCAAGTTGTATCTCATTATCGGGTGACTCCTCTAGCATCTGGTAGAAGAAGGCCCTCACATATGACCGAATGTATGCTCCTTCAGCTTTGGTTGGTGCTCCCCTGATGCGGATGTTATTCCGCTTGGACCGGTTTTCCTGGTCCTCTTCGTGGGCCTGTAGGTGAATCTGTTGGTCTCTGAGATGGAGCACCTTCCGCTGAAGCTGGTCTATTTCCTCATCACTGCTGGATTTGTAGTCCACGAGGGTGGAGACCATGTCTCCCACCTCAGATAGGCTGTGGTGTGCCTCCTTTAGGTCCTCGGAGAGGTCATTTTTCACTGACTGGAGGTCCTCTCTGAGGGAGGCAAACAATGCCTCTAGGAATGAGTGGGTCACTGACCCTTCTGTGTCTGCACTGCCAGGTGACTGTTCCAGCTGTGAGGGCAGAGGCCACTCTAAAGATGGGCCCGACCAGTTTTGTCAACATATCCTTGAGGGATCGCTCTCTTTTTGTTTGTGCCCTCCTCATGATTCCCCAGGGGATCCTCTCCGCTGCCTTGATCTAAGAGTGTCCAACTGGCACCGGCCCCTCTCGTGGGGAGGTGTCCCAGGATGTCGCATGGCCCCCACCACTGGAGGTGCATTTTGTCTCGCTGCTTGGGTTGGAGATGGAGCTGATGGCTCTCTGGCCATCGATCTGTCACCAATAAGGGTTCCTCTTGAAGCACAAACTGCAAGAAGGTCTCCTGCTTCTCTCAACTCCACCCCAGTGTTGTAGGCTAGGGTGCCAAAGGGGCTGTGCAGGTATGTTCAGGTGGGGTCGCAGCGTGCGTCTCTCCCTACTTGGCTTGACGCTGCTGGGTAAGGTTGAGCATCCCACTGCTGTGTAGCTTACTCCGTGTTGTCCAAATAGAGTGAGGTGGGCCATCACAACTAGGATGTATCTCCATAGACCCACAACAGAAAGGTTTCTCAATTGCACTTCTAACCAGTGCTCTGGGCTGCTGGATAGGAGAGTTTCCCCCTAGGTCACCAACCACACACATCCCCAGTTGACCTTGTTCCAACCCTTTGGGCCAGCGTCCATTGGAGTGTTAAATGGTATCACTGACATAATATCGACAACAAAAATATCGTATTGACACAATATCGTCGTCATAATATCGACTACAATAATATCGACTACAATAATATCGACTACAATACTTATTTAAAAAAATACAAAAATATCGAGTACACAATATCGTATATGACAAATATCGTACACCACAATATCGAAATACAAAATATCGTTAAATTAAATATCGTTTAATTTTAAAACACATACAAAATATCAAAAATATCGAATACCAAAATATAGACATCAATATTATCGACTTTTTAACAATATCGACTATTGAAAAACTGGTCAATTAAATATACATTTAGCACCAAATATAAATTCACATTATAAAACAATATAAAACACTTAAATAACATAAAATAATCATTTGCAAACACATGAATATATAAAACTGAATTTTTTTTCAAAACGAACAATTACAGTAATAAAATAAAAGCTTTAAAATATATAATGCTTGCATCATGTCACATTAAAAACAATGTTTAATATATTTTAAAAAAGAAAAACGAAAAAATAATAACTTTTTACTAACAAGTTCTTAATTAGCGTTTCCCTTATATGGAAACAAACAGCCAAAACAATAAAAACAATTAACTTGAACGAATGAAATACTCACATTTTAAAAATACACCAATAACATAAAGCAACCAATTAAATAAACACTATATAAACATGAAATGTTTGCATCTCTTTACACTTCTAACCTACAATAAAGAAAAAGGTGAAACTCTGCCAGACTGTTTCCTGAAAGAAAACTTTCATTACTGAAGAAACCTTTAAAACTGCACTAAGTAAGTAAAACTGTATTTAAAATATAACCATACTACTAGCCTTGAACCCTAATTATTTCTGAGACCTAATTTACTAATTTTTCATTGCTTACATTTATATCTGCTCTACAGATACCTTACAAAGCCAGAAAAATATTTTCAACATCCTCACCAATAAAAGAACAATAAATGTAAGTATATTATATTTTTTTCCAAGCTACCTAAAAATATTTTTCAAACGTAATTCACTAATATATATTTTATTTTTTGTCTATCTCCTCTACAGCCAACTGCAAAAGCATCCAAAATCATTTTATAAACACTAACCAACTAAATACAATTAAAAAGTAAGTATATAATTTTCAATTATTAAACACTCTTAAATACCCACCCAAATATCCCTTTTCCCCTAAAATCCCTATCATCTACAAACAATGTAATGAAATTATTAAAATGTTTGTTTTCTCTTCTCAACAGAAAATACATCAAGAAAATAGAAAATAAAGCTTGAAATTATTTCCTGGACGATTTTATTTACATCAAACTAAACATTGTAAGTATATTCACTGAAATGTAACTGTATTTAATAAATATGTGGTATTTATTATATTAAAAATTGTTTTTTTAATTTCCCTAGCATAAGACAAAACAACATGACTGAAGGTGCAGAATTTGTAATGTCACAAAAAATAAAATGTTATTATGTTATATGGGGTATGTCTATACACAGGAGAAACAAATTGGCCTTAAAGTGTTTTGGAAGTGTAGCAAATACTACTCTAACAAATGCTATGGAAGAGCTACTACTCATGAAACTACTGTTCTTTCTGTAAAAGAACATAATCACCCCCAAACATAACAGAGATTGAGGTTAGAGATGCTCTTGAAAGTATTAAAGAAGCAAGCACTAGTACTGATAAACCAACCACCCAAATACTGAAAGAGCAACTATTAAAAGTACCTCAACAGGCATCAGGACAATTACCCTCCATAGCTTCTTTAAAAAGAAATATTGCCAGACAAAAAAAGCAACTACAAGTACCATACCTGCCCCTAAAACGTTTGCAGAAGTAGTTATTCCCCCAGAATTAAGCATTACTCACACTAAAGAACCATTTATATTTTTTGATAACAAATGCCCTGATAAAAGAATAATTATGTTTGCTACTGCAAACAATTTAGTTAAATTACAGCAATGTGACACCTGGATGATGGATGGAACTTTCAAAGTCTGTCCAAAACCATTCTACCAGCTGTACACAGTGCATGGATTGTACCAACATTCAAATATTCCATTCATCTATGCCCTATTACCAAATAAGCAGCAAACTACCTCACATAGATATACTCACTAAAATAAAACAAGAAAGCAATAATTATTTTCCTTCAAAAATAATTATTGAATTTGAATTAGCCATGATAAATGCTATACTAAAAAATTATCCACACACAGCAATACAGGATTGCTATTATCATTTTAACCAGAGTCTCTGGAGACATCTACAAAAATCAACCCTTTGGGGTCGATTCCGATCCCGGGCAGAAGCGCACCTAACAGTATTCATCCGGAAAAAAACCCAGCCGATTGCGTGTTTCCCGACCGATTCGAAAATTCGTCCGGACGAACAAGTACGATGCGTATAACAACCCAGTTTCCGAGCGAGCCGTACTTACCCAATTCAGCTCCTGTTCCCCGCCCGAGCCGGATCCGTAAACGCCGAATCGAGTCGTACAGAAGCAAATATACAGCACCTTCCGGCCGGACGAGTACGATGCGCACTCCGTACGCGCCGAACCCCTCGCTACGTCCGGAACGTTTGAGCATCCGGGCGAGCCGTACATAAGCTCCGTTTCGCGCCACAAGACGATCCACGGCTACGAGACGAACAAGCCTGCTACGAGTACGAGTCGAAGACACAAGAAACCCGAACGAGACGATCCAAGCATGAATCCCATTGCGCAGGTCCTACCTATACTCTACATCTATTACCGGGACCGGCACGGACGCGTACGGCGCAGACGGTAAGTCAAACACCAACAATACAAACAAACGACACGTACTCCGAAATATGTCACACACACATAGGGATGCACAAATGACGTACACTAGCAACATCAGAACCATAGGGGTGGGATGGCCATCACCAATGCCATACACACCCATAGGGGGCTGGATGCCTGCCACTACTACCATCCCCACCCTTAGGGGGATGGAGGCCTACCACTACCA